>CAKNXH010057550.1:0-38637 GCA_932178445.1 Andricus quercusramuli | reverse complement strand
CACTAATAGTTTCCGAGTTTCACATACCAGAGTCACCTGAAGCCAGCACTACTACATGTTTTTGACCAAATTATCCGGGCACAAAATTTAATTTTTGCGGCATGAATTAGCACTAAATAAGCACTAAATTCCTGCACAAAGAAGAATTTGATATCACTAATAGTTTCCGAGTTTCACATACCAGAGTCACCTGAAGCCAGCACTACTACATGTTTTTGACCAAAATATCCGGGCACAAAATTTAATTTTTGCGGCATGAATTAGCACTAAATAAGCACTAAATTCCCGCACAAAGAATAATTTGATATCACTAATAGTTTCCGAGTTTCACATACCAGAGTCACCTGAAGCCAGCACTACCTGTTTTTGACCAACATATCCGGGCACAAAATTTAGTTTTTGCGTCATGAAGTAGCACTAAATAGGCACTAAATTCCTGCCCAAAGCAGAATTGGATAGTACTAATACTTTCCGAATTTCGCATACCGGAGTTGTGGCTTCAGCTGAAGCTGACACTACTACATGTTTTTGACAAAAATTACCGGGCACAAAATTTTTTTTCTGCAGCATAAATTAGCACTAAATAGGCACTAAATTATGGCATAGTGCCCATATCTGTATGACAATGTTGTAATTCCAGCTTCCGGGACCTAAATTAAAATCATTTTTTATTGAAGTGTCCATTACATTATTTTTTTTATTCTGGTTGAGAAATCAATTATTTGGTTGAATATCCAACAATTTTGTGAAAAAGTTTTTTTTTGGTTGAAATTGCAACTCTTTTGGTAGAAACAAATTAACATGGTGTCCATTTTTTGTTGAAATTGCAACTCTTTTGGTAGAAACAAATTGACATGGTGTCCAATGGACCTTGAAGTCCTTAAAGTCTTTGAATTTTATGCAATGTCCTTGAATTTTTCATATCCTTTCGAATTTGATTTTATTTCAAATTATTCGTTACCAAAAAAGTATTAGATATAAGGAATTCGTGATTCTGTAATATATAGTCTTATGTTCGGAAAGATAAATATGTAATATTTTTTCACGGCTTCATCTTTTTTTCGGTTTTTATTAAACAACCTGGAACCTGCCGTCCTAAAGCAACCTGGAAGTGTCTTTGAATTTTTTTAAAAATGTCTTTGAAATGTCCTTGAATTTCATACTGGTCACCATGATTAGTCTTAACTAATTTTGGACAGTTCGTTTTTTTATTTTTTATTTATTTAACATTTAATTTTTTGATAAAAACTGTAACTTTTCCATTTTTGGTTGAAAATTTACCTTTGTCATTGAAAATTCGAATGCTTGGCTGGAAACTCATGTATTATATCGAAAATTCGTCTTTTACGGTACAAAATTAATCTCTTTGGTTAAAAATTCATCTTTTTGGTGGAAAATTGAACTATTTTGTTGAAAATTCATCTATCTTGTTGAAAATGCAATATTTTTACTTGAAAAGTTAGGAATTTGAAAATTGGTTTAAATTGAATTGAATTTATTACCCAAATTAATTTGATCTAAATATGCACTCCATTTTAAATATAAGATAAAATAAAAATGTTTTTCAATTATTATTCAAATTCATGAACTTTAGGGAATTGCCAGGGAATTCCTTTCTAGGATTTGAGTAGACACTGTATTAATATTACATATTTCTAAATAAAACTGTTTAAGAAAATATTCAACTTGAATTTTGTTTTCAGGATGCCTTAATTCTGCAGCGTTTGGTTCTACAAACTAAATTACAACTAAGCGAGGATGAGGAAAGTGTTCCAGACGTGGCAGCTGCCGTACAGGAAATATTGGCTACGATATTTACAGCTTTGTATAACCATCAAGATGAAGAAGGAAGATGTTATTCCGATTCGATGGCGGAGCTTCCCGAACACGATATTGTTGATGGAAAAAAGTAAGGAATATTTTCCATATTCAGGTTCATGATTAGCTAATTATGGTAGCATCACCGTTTTTCTTATCAAAAATGTATATTTTAGGATTCGCGGTTTGTCGTTGGATCTGATAAAGCGAAGATTAGACAAGGGCGTCTATAAGAGGCTGGATCGGTTCCAAGAGGATGTATTTTCGTGTTTGGAAAGAGCACGAAAATTATCCCGCACGGACTCGCAACCCTTCGAGGACAGCGTTGAACTCCAGGCGTTTTTCTTGCGCACCCGAGATGATGTCACTCGAAGTGGTGATCTTTTGCATTCTCCAGCTCTTAACTATACGCTTTTGGATCTTTCAGCACAAGTTGCTGAACTCAAGCGTGTCAAAGTTGAACAGGAAATTTCCATGCCGGCTGAAGACGAAAGCTGCGATGGGAACGATAAAGTAAGTTTTAAGTTAAAGCTACGTTTCCCTTTTTTTGTTGCAGAACTCTACTTTTTTTCCCTATTTTCGAAAAAGTTACCCTTTTTTCTTTAAACATACTACATTTGAGAATACAATATTTAAATTGCGCGAGAAATTGCAGACCGGAAAGTAGTTGCGAGTTTAAATTTTTAAATTTGAACTTTATTAGCTTGAAATTAGGCATTTTCACTTCATAGTCAGCTAACTTCACTTCGTTAACTGATGAGGGGAAAACAATGAATCAAATGCATGGGAATCGATGCATTTTTGTCCTATTTTATTAATATCTTCGTAAAAACTAATTTTTTTTCTATATAAGTATTTGAAAAATAGTTTTTATTTTTCAAGAACTATCTAATTAAATAAGAAAATGTTAATAATTATTATTCATTGCGAAGATATTACAAAAATGTTTTGTCCCATGCATTTGGTCCATTGTTTTCCCCTCAGCACCCACGATGTTGAATATTCAAATTTAATGTATGAAAAATAGTTTTTTTTTTTTCATACAAATTGTTGATAAAAGTTTATAGTTCATTCGTGAAACATAGTCTAAGTAACAGTTATTCAATTTGTAAAGAAATATTTAGTATTATAAGTACGGTCAGTTTTTCTTGCATAGGTCTGACTTTCACAAAAAACATTATTGTTTATTGAAAGAACGTTTCAAAGTACATGTTTTCCAAAGCTTTCTTTTTTTTTATATAGCGAAAACTAAAATTAACCATATTTTCAAATTAAAAAACCATCTGTTTTGGAGAAAAATAGTCTTTTTTTGTTCTTCTTGAATTCAACTGGTTTTGATTAAAATTTTATCGGTTGAAGTTTCTTCTCTTTGCTTGAAATTTTGTCTTTTATTCGTTTTTGTTTTATTTTTGGTTAAAAACTATTATTTGAAAAATTACACGATTTTTTGAAAATTCTTCCTTTTTGGTTGAATTCAACGGCTTTTAATTTACAATATTTTTTGGTTGAAATATCAACCATTGCATTTTACGTTGTTTGTTGAAGATTCATTTCTTTGGTTTAAATTTTTAAAATAAACTATTTGGATGAAAATCAGTTTTTTCGTTAATAATTGATTAACTGAAAATTTAACTTACCATTTTTGCTTAAACATTCGCATCTTTTAGTTTGAAAATCAACCATTTGGATGAAAATTCAGGTATTTTATTGAAAATTTGTTTCTTTTGGTTGAAAATTAATCTTTATACTTAACAATTAATCTTTTTGGTTAAAAAATCATTTTTTAGTTGAAAACTCGACTTTTTGGTAGAAAATTATTCTTCTTGTTTAAAAATTCATGTTTTTGGTTGAAAATTCATTATTTTTTATTGAAAATTGAAGTATCTCATTCAAACCTCCTTTTGCTAGGTTCAAAATTTTTTCTTAACTAAAAAGTGAACTATTTCATTTTTGGTTACACATTTTTTGAGTTGCAAATTCATTTCTTTCGATTAAAATTTAACTATTTTATTGAATTTTTTTTTTATGAAAATTAATTTTTGAACTGAAAAATTAAGAATTTAATTTCAAATTCGTCCTTTTTGTTTAAATTCAACTGTTTTTTATTCAATATTAAATTTCTTTTTGGTTGGGATATCAACTATTCAATTTTTTGTTGAAAATTCATCTTTTTTGCTTCAAAATTATACTACTTTGTTGAAAAGTAATTTTTTGGTTGAAAATTCACCTTTATGGCTGAAAATTCAACTATTCTCTTGAAAAATTCGATTTTTTGGTTAAAAATTAATTTTTTTAACAGAAAAATTTAACTATTCCATTTTTGTTTTAAAATGTTTTCTTGTTTAGTTTAAAATTTACTTCTTTTGTTTCAAATTGAACTACATTGTTCGAAATTCAATTGTTTTATTTGAAAATTTAATTATTTCATTTTTGATTGAAAATTTATTTCTTTTAGTTGAAAATGTAATATTTTTGTTGAAAATTCGTTTTTTCTTGTAGATGACTTACCTTTTTTAGTTAGAACTTTAAACATTTAGTTGGAAATTTATGTATTTCGTTGAAAATTTGTCTTTCTAGTAGAAACTTAATCTTTTTGTTTGAAAACTCATAATTTTCGTTAAAAAATTAATTTTTTTATTTTTGATTGAAAATTGAACTACATATTACATTTTTAGTTGAAAATTCTGTTTGGTAAAAAATAGAAAATGCTATCAAAACACTTACTTTGAATTTTTTCCAGTAGACAATAATGTTATGTTTGTAAAATTCAGAACCATCCAAGAAAAAGTCACCAGTAATTGAAATATTGAGTTTTTCTCTTCAAAATGAATGACTTACTCTTTTACTTTATTTTACAAAAGAACTATAATTTCTTAATAATAATTTGTATAAAAAAGATATTTATCTTATATTAAATTTAAATTTTCGCAGAACCCGGACCCGAACAGATCGCGCACTCTGTAATTTATAGCTAAGCGTATGTAAACATGATGCAGATGCAAATCAGAATGTTACGTTTCAAAGTCGGGAATCTTGCGTGTCAATTTATATTTTTAAATCTTACCAAGAAAAAATTTACAAATGTTTACTTGACCGATTTCCAAACTGAACTATTAAGGATTGGAGCTAAAATAATGTTTCGGGCGAAAAAGTATCCACGATTTAATTATTAAGTATGGGCATGTTTTAAAATAGAAAATATTCTTGATTGTGAGAACGATTTTAAACATAGAAGCTATTTATTAAACAAATTTTATTTGTTGCCCACGGAGCATCCATTGGATGACTATTAATTTGCAAAATATTATTGGCCACTGGCGATCCATATTCGAAAAATCCAACTTTTAACGAAGTTTTTTTTTGTATAAATTGATATATTTATTTAACGAATTCAATTTTAAAGTTTCTTCAATTTGCAATAATTGAATTTTCCACTTTTTAAAATTGTTTTTGAAAATTAAACAAAATTAATCATTCAACTGTTGTAAATTGAAGACATTTTCAACTGATGAAAATTCAATTCTTAAACAAAATTGAATTTTTAACTTTTGAAAATGGAAGAAAATGGAATTTTCAACAGTAGAAAATTCAACTGTTCAAAATTGAACTTAATTGCTCAAAATTGAAGAAAGAAAATTAACAGAATGGACAATTAAATTTGCAACTATTAAAAATTCAAAATTGAAGTTTCATCTATTAAAATTGATATTGAATTTTCAACAAATTGAAAATGTAATTGATGAAAATTAAAAAAAAAAAATAAAATTGAATTTTCAACAATACAAAATTCAACTGTTGAAAATTAAACTATCAACTGTTAAAAATTGAAGAAAAAAATTATTATTGAACTGTCAAAGTTGGAGATTCAGTTTTTAAAAATTGAACAAAAAATATGGAGTCTTAACTGCTGAAAAAGTAACAATTGATTTTTCTTTAATTTTCAACGCTTGAAAGTTCAGTTGCTGAAAATTTAACAAAAAAATTTAATTTTCATCTGTTGAAGATTGATAATTGAATTTTAGACTCTTAAAAATTGATAATTGAATTGAAGAAAATGGATTTTTCAACAATCGAAACTAGAAGTTGAATTTTCAACTTTTAAAAGTTGATAATAGAATTTTCAACGGTTGAAAATTAAAAATGGAATTCTCTTCAATTTTCAACACTTTAAAATTCAATTATTGACAATTTTACAGAATTGAAAATTCAATTTTTAGCTAATAAAAATTGAGCGAAATTGTTGAAAAATTAACAAAATTGATAATTGAATTTTCTAAAGATAAAAATGTAAAAAAAATTGGCAATTAAATTATCAACGGTTGAAAATTGATAATTGGAGTTTTAATAGACAAAAATTCAATTGAACAAATTGGAAGAAAATTGAATTTTCAACTATTAAAAATTGAACAAAATGGTTGAAAATTGAAGAAAATGGATACGTGAAATTTTCAAATGTAAAAAATTGAAGAAAATATTATAATTGAATTATCAACTGTTGAAAATTAAATTGTCCACATAAGAGAATTATAAACAAGATAATTCATTTAAATAATTATGTTTGCTACATTGAATTAAATATTAACTCACTCCAAGTGAAAAGTAGAAAAATAATTGAAAATTTCAGAAAAAGCCGCATCTTTCTAGCATTATTCAAATTGAATATTATTAACAATAATAATAAGTTGTTAATGCAATTAATTTGATCAACTCTAATTAATTGTTTATCTCACTGTAATTGAAAATTTGACAAAAATGGCACATTGTTGATAAAACTGCAATTTTCTAGCATTATTCAAAGTCAATATTATTAACAATAATAAATTGTTGAAAAAGTGGTATTTTTTAACAATCATTAACTAAAACCAGACTTTTATTGAAAATTTGACAAAAAGTGGAATATTTTTTTTTTAATCGCGAATTTTCTATCTATTCTAAGAGAACATTGCTAAAAACAGTAATAAATTGTGTAAACAATTTATGTATATATACATCTAATCATCAGTATAAAGTAGTATTTCATTTATTAGAAAAAATGTGCATTAAAAAAACCGCAGAAAATCATAATTAGCGCCAAAAACTCGCAAACCCCAATGGGCTTTTTTTAGTTCCTATAAAACATATTTATTTGCAAAGTAATATTTTATTCGAATTCTATGGCTAATCGGGAAGAGAAATGTTGATTTTCAACTCGATTCTTATGGGAAATACGTGTTTAAACTTCATGGGGCTTTTGCACCACCTCTTTAATCATTTTTTTTTTTTTTTTTCAAAAAAACAATTGATTTATTTTTGTGTGAATTCGAACCAATGTCCGGATGATATGCATGACAGGTGTAAAGTTCCATTTTAATATTACGCAAAAATAATTGATCGAAATAAGAGTACAAATTATTTAATTATTAAAAATATCAATATTGAATACTAATGTTGTTAGTAAAATATTGTTGGTTTTTCACAGGAATCAGAGTCTAATTCGAATACGGGGACGAGTAACGGTGATGGAGCGACGATGAGTTTCAACCAAGAAGTGTACAGAGCCGGGGACTTTGCGTATGTGGAACCGAGTGAGCGAGGAATGGAGTACAGTGTTGTATTAATCGAAAGACTCTGGACGAACGCTGAAGGTCAGCAGATGCTCTATGGAAACCTCTTCTATCGTCCCAGCGAAACATATCACGTTGCATCGAGGAAGTTTCTCGACAAAGAGCTGTTCAAGAGCGACGCTCATATCGCCGTTCCCCTCGCCAAAGTGGCCGGGAGGTGCTGTGTTCTCAGCGTCAAGGATTATTTCCGAATGCTGCCAGAGAGCTTCCCCGAAAAAGATGTATATGTTTGCGAGTCGAGGTACTCGACGAAAGCCAGATCCTTCAAGAAGATCAAGAATTGGAACTTTGACCCGGAACATCTGAAACTCGTGCCCAGAGAAAAACTGCTTGACCCTAAGAGAGTCATTTCCGTCTATAAGGAGAGACTCGAAAAGCATAAGGAAGAAATTGCCGAGTTGGAGGAGGGCGAGAAACTTATTGAAAAGGATAAACCGGTAAGTATGTCCAATGCAATTTTTAAAGTAAAATTCAGGGCGGTGACTTGACCGGGAAACCGGAAAACGGCCGGGAACTTTATTGGCCAGGAAAAAATCGGGCATTTAATTAAAAACCCAGGAATTTACTTCTGATCGCAGAAAAATTCAAGTTTTCATTATTTTAATAATTTTTGTCAATTTAGAAAAGTGATTTCTACTTTATTTAGAGTCGCAGATTTTTCGGATTATCTCAGTTTTTTTAAAAAAATTGATTTATCACGTCTTATTCACTTACTCCTCATTCATCCAGACTTGGAACAGGGAATTTTCGAAAATAGTATTCGTTTTTATTCTAGGATAGGGAGTTTCCATAAAGAAAATATAATGAAACAGGGAATTTTTGACATGGAACGAGAATTTGTTAAAAGAATTATAATTCGGATTTAGAAGAAAGTAATTTAAAAGAATTCCTGTTCCAAGTCAAAATTCGTCACCATTTGAAAGTTGCCTTTTCCTCTTCCAAATTTTAGGTAAAGAAAGTACTTTCAACTAGTTTATGGAAGTAGAAGTTGTATTTCAAAAAAGAAATATTAATGAATTATAATAAAAAATTTTGTTACATTGTTCGTTGTAAATTCATGTTTCTTTAGTTGGAAATCCTACTACTTTGTTAAAGGTCAATTTTTGTTGTTAAGATTCATCATTTTAATTGACAATTCGCCTCTAGTTGAAAATTTAACTACTTTGTTGAAAATCAATTTTTTAAAATAAAAATTGAGATATTCCAGTAAAAAATTGAACTATTTTGCTGAAAATCCGTTTTTTGTTGTTGTTACGAATTAGGTTTTTAAAAGAAAATTTAACCATTATATTTCTGGTTGAAGATGTATCTTTTTTGGATGAAAATTCCAATATTGGGTTGAAAAACTGTATACATATTTTATTTAGAAATTGAACTACTTGTTTGCAAATTTATGTACTTGGTGAAAAATTCGCCTTTTTTGTAGAAAATTAATCTTTATGGTTGAAAAACCAACTATTCCAGTTGAAAATTCATCAATGAAAACTAATTCTTTTAACTGAAAATTCGAAGGTCGATTTTTTGTTGAAAATTGATCTTGTCTAGTTCAAAATTCAACAATTTGGATTCAAAATTGTCTTCTTTGATTGAAAATTCAACTATTTCGTTGAAAATCTACATATTTGGTTAAAAATCGATTTTTTTAATTGAAAATTATCTTCTTTGTAACTTAATCTTCTTGTTTAAAAATTCATTTCTTTGGTTGAAATCTGAGCTATTTGATTGAAAACTTCTTCTTTCTTTCAATGGAAATTAATTTTTTGCTGAAATCTAACTGTTTTTTGAAATTTTTTTTCTTTTTCATTAAAAATTGTTATTATTAACTAAAAATTTATCTCTTTGGTTGAACATTAATTTTTTGATTAAAAATTTAATTATTCAATTTTTCGGTTGATGCTAAATTTCATATAAAATTGTGAAATTTTCAAGCCAAAAAGGTGAATTTTCTATATAGCAGTTGAATTTTCAAGAAAAAGTTCAATTTCAACTAATCAGTTGAATTTTCAAAAAAATAGTTACATTTTCAGTTTAAAAACTAATAATTTTTAACAAAAGAAGCGCATTTTCAACTAAAATTATGACTCTACAAAAAAAAGGATTTTTCAACGAAAAATGTAATAGTTGATATTAAAAAAAAAGATTCTAATAAAAAATAAACAGTTGGATTTAACCAACAATGAAGAATTTTCAACAAAACAGTTCAATTTTCCACCAGATTGTTTAATTTTCGAGCCCGAAATACGAATTTTCTACAAAAATGTTGAATTTTGAACAAAAAAGTTTATTTTCAATCAAAATAGATTAATTTTCAACCAGACAGTTGATTTTTTAACAAATATTTTGAATTTTCAACAAAAGAATTCAATTTTGATTCAATTAATGAAACTTTGAAATAAAATAGATGAATTTTCATCGAAGAATTTAATATTAGACTTTTCAATCAAGAAGAATAAACTTTCATCCAAGAATAGTTGATTTTTTTATTGGGTTTTATGAACTCAGTTCACACTTACGTGAAAAGAATGAGAAAAAAGGGAAAGACTGTTTTTTTTTTTAATATGTGACACTATTTACACTATTTTTTATCAATAAAGTGAGTCCGAGGCCTGAAATCTGATCCTTGTATTAAATTTGAATTTTATTTAACTGGAATATTCTGTAAGTTTCATTAAACTTTTTCTGTGTGTTTCAGAATGTAATACTCTTCAATTCAAACGACTCAAACAATACATATTATGAACAGTATCACACGTGTGTCGGCGGGGTAAAAACTGGAGATTTCGTGTACGTAGCAACTGAAGGTGGCAGACAACAGATCGCACAAGTCGATGCTCTTTGGTCGACAAAAGAGTAAGTTCAAACCTAAACCTATTCCATACAGTTGCATTTTCAACAAAAACATTATTTTTCTACCAAAAAAGACTATTTTTGAAGAAAATACAGGCTTTTTCGACCAAATAGTTCAATTCTATATTATAGATTGTAGTCTGTAATTGCGAGTTACCATTTTCTCAGTAAGGGACCTTACTTAGATTACGGAACGGATTATAGGCCCCTGTAACGAATCGCAAAAAAATATGTTTGCCCTCCTCCCCCCTTCCTCTTACTGAACGTTATTTATGGTTTCCAGAAATAATGGGATATGAGACTTAAAACTAATAGGCATTTTTTGTATTTAAGATAATAAAATAAATGCTTTGCAGGATGAAAACTTCATTTTCCAAATTCCATGATTTTTTATTAACCAAATTTATTTACTTTGAACAAAAAAAATGATTTCACTACCATAAAAGATAATTTTTTAACAAACTACTTGAATTTTCAACCAAATAATTGATTTTGTAACCTAAAAAGTCACAAACAAAAATTCACCTAAATTGTTGAACCCTCAAGCCGAAAGACGAACTTTCTGTACAAAAATTGAATTGTCGACCATAAAATATAAATTGTCAGCAAAAAGTTAATTTTCAACAGAATAGTTAAACTTATAACCAAAGAGATGAATGTTGAACTAAAAATATAAAAAAAAAATATTTTATTTTTATCCAAGAAAGATGACATTTCTTACTAAAATAGATGAATTTTTAAATTTGAAAGGCAATTTAAAAAAAAAAGTTGAATTTTCATCAAAAAAAGATATCAGTTTGATTTTTCAACACCAAGATATGAATTTTAAACAAAAAGTAAATTTTCAACCAAAAAGGATGACTTATTAACAAAATTGCTGAATTTTCAACCGAATAGTTGCATTTTTATTCAAGAAAGATGCAATTTCTACTAAAATAGATGCATTTTTTAATTTAAAAGGCAGCATTTAAAAAATAGTTTAATTTTCGTCCAAAAGAGATATTATTTTGACTTTTTAAAATCAAAATACGAATTTTAAACAAAAAGTACATTTTCTATGAAATAGTTAAATTTTCAACAAAACAGTGGAATTTTCAACTAAAAAGGATGACTTTTTAAGAAAATTGTTGAATTTGCAACAAAACAGTTGCATTTTTATCCAAGAAAGATACAATTTCTAGTAAAATAGTTGAATTTTTAAATTTAAAAGGCAAATTAAAAAAAAATAGTTGAATTTTCGTCCATAAAAGATTTCAGTTTTTTCAACATTAAAATATGAGTTTGAAATGAGAAGTAAATTATCTACGAAGATATGCACTTGAATTTTCAAACAAAAAAGATGACTTCTTAACAAAATCGCAAAATATTCAACCAAATACCATAGTTGCATTTAAATCCAAGAAAGATTTTAGTTTGCTTTTCAACATAAAAATAGTATTAATTTTAAATTAGAAGTAAAGTATGTACGAAGATGTGTACTTGAATTTTCAACCCAGAAAGACGAATTTTCAACAAAACCGTTGACTTTTTATCCAAAAAAGGTTTCAGTTGAATTTTTAACAACAATGATGACTTTCTAACCAAAAAGATGACTTTTTAACAAAATTATACAATTTTGAACCAAATAGTTGCATTTTTATCCAAGAAAAATGATATTTCTATACTAAAACAGATGAATTTTCATCCAAAAAAAATTTTAATTATACTTTTCAACATTAAAATGTGAATTTCAAACAGGAAGTAAATTTTCTACGAAGATACTTGAATTTTCAACCCAAAAAGACGAATTTTCAACCAAAAATAATGACTTTTTAGAAAATTTGTTGAACTTTCAAACAAATAATAAAATTTATAACTAAAAAGATAATCTTCCGAAGGAAGCAACTGCATAAAATAAGAAATTTAAATATAAATACAAGGCAAATAAATAAACTAACAAGAATATAATATTCGGGTTTACCTCGGGTTTACCGCTTTCAATTTAAAGTCCAGAATCTTCAACTTTTAACATTTTTAACCCAGAATCTTTTATAAATTAAATAAAACAATGTCAAATTAAAAAAATTCAAATTTTTTCTGCTTCACAGTTATTTAAAGATATAGAAATTCCCCGACTTTTGCAAGAGCCAATAAAATTACTGACTTTTTTTAATTTGTTGGCTAGTTTTATTTTGCACCCACCAGATTTCTTTGTCGTGTAAAATTAAATTCATATTAATTTTCTGTACAATTGCTGCCAATTATTTGTTTTATTTGCAAATTTAAAAAAATATACGTACGTGAATGAAGAATCTCCCCTCCTACCGTAACAAATCGTAACAAAATCTCCCCACGCCTTGTGCTGTCACATAATTTACGTACGGTCCCTAAGGCAAATCCAAGCTTGTGAATTAATGTTGAATCTAACATTATTTTAGAAGATATTTAGGCAGCTGTAATTAAAATTTTAATCAATCGAAAAACTGTCTTTGTTTCAGAGGAAAATGTCTGTTCAAAGGACCATGGCTTTTGACTCCATCGGAGATACCTCATGTCCCTACAAAACTTTTCTACAAACAAGAACTTTTTTTATCTACCGTTGATGGCACTCATCCTGTTGTCGCCATCGTGGGAAAATGTGCGGTGCTGGATTACGGGGAATACGTTTGCAGTATGTATAAAGTGTTTTCAATATGTATAGTTGGAATTAAGGTGGCTCTATATTATAAAAAGATTCCGTCACTGCCGCTGTTTTAGGGATCGAGAACCTCTCTAAAGGCCCTCTCTCTCTCTAAGTGCCGGCTACCTTCCTAACTGTCCGCCCAACCTTCTGAAATTCCCGATTAACTTTTCGAAATGCCCGCTACCTCCCTAATTAACCGCCCAACCTTCTCAAATACCCATATAACCTCCCTAACTGCCCGCCCAACCTTGTCAAATTCCCTATTAACCTTCCGAAATGCCCGCTACCTCCTTAATTAACCGCCTAAATTGTGCAAATACCCAAATAACCTCCCTAAATGCTCATCCGACCTCCCTGAATGCCTGCTACGTTCTTAACTGCTCACTATTTCCTTAAATGCCCGCATCCTCATTAACTGTCCGCCCGATCTCCCTAAGGCCACCTTCCTAACTGCCCACCCAACCATTTAAAATGATTTCCTAAAATTTCGAAGCAGAATGTAGGAAATTTTATAGGAAAATTTTTGAATTGTGCAAGATTACAAAATTTTAGAAAGAGTACGTGTATCCGAGAGATCAAAAAAAAATTTCTTGAGGTTCCCAGGCAAATTAAAAATGATCTTTTATTTTGAAAACTTAAATTTAAGAGAAAATTGATAAAGATTTACCAAATTGTCACAAACGACTATGGAAGATTTTAGAGCAAATTTTTTAATTTGGCAGGATTTGAAAAAAAAAATCGGGAAAAAAATTTAGAAGCTTCTTAAGGATTTTGAAAAGCTGAAAAATAATGATAGAAAAAATTGTAAGATTCCACGGACAATTTTGAAGTAATTATTTATTTTGAAAAAATTATTTTGGAGGGAATATTTAAAAAGATAGTAAAAAATTTCAAAAGATCTTCAAAATTGTCGAAAAATAATCTTGAAGATTTTAAAGCAATTTCTTTTAAATTTGGAGGAGTAAATAAACTGAAATCATTTTATAAGATATTTAGAAATTTTTAAAGAATCAAAAGGAATCGAAAATTTGAAAAGATTGAAAAAAAAGTCAAATAAAGTGCAGATTTTTGAAGATTTCGAAAAAAATGTAGAGGCTTTGGATTTTAAAATGTTTCAAAATTATAACCAAATTTTGTAAAAAAATTTGCAAATAATTTGAAATTTTTTGAAATTTTTTGAAAGATTTTAACAACTTTAAAGCAAAGTGTATATTTTTGAAGATTTTAAAATAAAATTTTGTAGCTTTTTAAGGATTTTGAAAGGTTTCAAAATAAAATTAAAAAATTTGTAAAATTCTTGGGAGAACTTGAAAGGCTTTTTTTTATTTTATAAAATTAATTTAAAGAGAATATTTGAAAAGATTTCAAAGTGAAAATTAAACTATTTTGGTTGGTTACATTTTTTTTTTAATTTGAAAATTCATGTATTTTTGGTAAAAAATTAATCTTGTTTGAAAATTCATTTTTTTTGTTGTTGAAAATTCAACTATTTCAGTTAAATATTCATCGTGTTAAGTGACAATTTTTTTAAATTAAACTATTGCAGTGGAAGATTGATCATTTTAGTTGAAAATTTATCACTTTAGTTAAAAATTGAACTATTTTGTTGAAAATTGGTCTTTTTTTGTTTGTTAAAAATTGTTTTTTTTTTTAAATTAAAAATTCATGTGTTTTTGGTCAAAAATTAATCTTTTTGGTTGAAAACTGATATTTTTGTTAAAAGTTCAACTATTTAAGTTGAAGATTCATCGTGCTAGTTGACCATTCATTCTTTTTTTAATTCAACTATTGGTGTTGAAGATTCATAATTTTAGTTGAAAATTCACCACTTTGGTTGAAAATATTTTTTTTTAACTAAAAAGCATTGGTCTTTTTCAGTTGAAAATTCATTTTGTTATTTAAAAATTCAACTATGTGTTGAAAAAATCAAATATCTTGTTGAACATGCAATATTTTTACTTGAAATGTCAGGAATTTGACGCATTTTAAAATGAATTTAATATATAATATTTATCTGTTTTAAATTAATATATTTTCCTATTTTCGTGAAAAATCTCTATATTTTTCCCGTTTTCACAGAGTATATAAAGATAAAATTTTTTTTAAAGTTATTAAAATTTATGAACTTTAGTAGCAAATTGAAAAAATGATTAATTATGTTTTTAGTATTATGTATTTATTTAATTATTCGATACTGATGAGATATTCAAAAATATCTTATGATGTAATTTTTCAAAGCTTTCTAAATTAAACATATTGATTACAGCCGTAGAAACTTGTATCGATAAGAAATTGTATTACTTTCACAAATGATCAAACAGTTATTGCAAACCTGTAAAAGTAGTGATATTCATGTGCGAATAGTACATTTCCATGAAAATTTGTATACTAGATGACACAGTTTTTTATACGGTTTAAACTTGTAATTTTCTAGAAGAATAATTTCATTTGTTTGCATGTTCGATATTGTTTTAACCCAAATAAACCTAAAACATACAAAAAATATGTTAAAATCAATACATGAAGTCTAATCACTTGAAAACATTTTCTTAGGTCGCCCGACAGAAATTCCAGAAGACGATATTTTTATTTGCGAGTCCACATACGACGAAACTAAAAACTTAATGAGGAAATTGAATCAAGACGGTCTGAGAAAATACAACCACAGCTCGGCTGTGACGGATGACGAGATTTATTTCTTCCGAAAGCCTATCAATCCAGCTAAGGTAATTTATCAATTTCTGAAAATTTTTAAATTAGTTTTTAACAGGGTGTCCAGCAACTTAGAAAACCTGGTGTTCTCCTTGAATGTTTTTCAAACCTTGAAAACCTGGAAATCTCCTTGAATTTTTCACGAGAACCTTGTATTACATTTTTTTTTTGCTTTCAAACCAGTAATTTTATTTTAAGTATTTTAGTCTATTAATGAAAGAAATATCTCGTTTAGTGGAAATATTACTACTGAAAGTTATTTATTTATCAAGATATAATTTATCTTTTCTGCATTACAGAATAATGAGATTTCAAGGCCCTTTTTGTAGACTTGACCAATTATTGTATACGTTGTAATGAGCATACTTTAATGTTGTGAATAAATCTATAAGTTTTTAATTTCTTCCCCGCTAATTTAGAATTTTAAAGCATACATTTTTTGTGATATTTCAACTTACAAAGATTATAAAAATTATTAGTTTAAAATTTCGATGTTAATTCAGATTCAGAATTAATTAGTTATTATGGCCATACAACGGACTTTTCGAGTTGCAAAATATTTATAAAGATTTCAAAATATTTCAAACCTTTCAATATATTTGAGATATTTTTAACATTTCACAAAGATTTCACGGATGTCAATTTAAAAAAGGCGTGCTCATGAGATTTCAATAAAGATTTCACAGCAATTTCAAAAACATTTTAAAATCATTTTAGAAGATTTCAACAGATTTCACAAAGATTTCAATTAATTAAATGATTTCGACGAATACAAAAGATTTAAGAAAGATTTCACAAATATTTCAAAAGATTTCACCCAGATTTCAAGGATTTCAAATATTAAAAAAAGGCATTTACACTAGATTAAAGAGGTTTCACAAAAATTTCCCAAAGATTTGGAACATTTCATAAAGATTTCAAGGATTTCAAAGATTTGGAAAATGGTATTGTAAACCATATTTCTAAGATTTCAAAAGGTTTTAAACAATTTCAAAATTTTTAAGGAGATATCAAAAGTTTCATAGGTCTCATAAAGAATTCATAAAGATTTCAAAAGATTACAAGAATTTCAACAAGGGCACGGTACACCAGATTTCTAAGATTTTAAACCATTTTTAAGATTTTAAACGATTTCAAATGTTTTTAGAAGATTTCATAAAATATCAAAAATATTTTAAATATTCCAGTGATTTCAAACGCATGTAAAAGATTTCAGAAAGAATTCACAAATATTTCAAATATTCCAATGATTTCAAACGAATACAAAAAATGTCACAAATATTTTAAAGGCTTCATAAAGATTTCAAAAGAATATCAGAATTTCAAAGATTTCAAGAAGGATGCAGTACACCCGTTTTAAATATTTCAAAATATTCGAAAGATTTTTAATGATTTCAAAAGGTTTCAACAAATTTAAGAATATTTTAAAAGATTTGAATGATTTCAAATGAACAGAAAAGATGTCACAAAACAAATATTAAAGAATTATTTAAAAAATATTTCAAAGATTTCATGAAGATTTCAAAACATTTTACAAATATTTCAAGGATTTCAAAGATTTTAACAAGGGTGCAGTCAGGCTCGGCGGAAAATAGGTTATCTGTCTTTCTCGCTCCTTAAGAAGCGTGAATCTAAAGGAATTAGAGTAAGCGAGAAACTCGCATGTGGAAAACAAATTACGGTTTTCCACATGCGTGTGCCTTGTTTACTCTAATTCCTTTCCATTCACGCTTCTTAAAGAGCGAGAAAGACAGATAACCTACGTTCTGCCGGGCCTGGGTACAGTACACTAGCTTTCAAAGATTTTAAACGATATAAAAACTTTTTAGAAGATTTAAAAAGATTTAACAAAGAATTTAAATGATTACAAAATATTCCAGAAGGATTTCACAATTATTACAAATATTCCAGTGATTTCAAACTAATACAAAATATTTCAGAAAGATATCACAAATGTTTCAAAGAATTCATACGGATTTCAAAAGATTCCAAGAATTTGGAAGATTTCAAAAAGGGTATACCAGATTTCAAAGATTTCAAAACATCAATGACCATTAAGCGATTTGAAAAGGATTCAAACATTTGAGAAGATTTCAATGATTTTAAAGATTTCATTAAAATTTCAAAAGATTTCAAAGAATTACACAAAGATTTCAAGGATGTTAAAGATTTTACAGAAGCTTAAAAAATTCCAACAAATTTCAGTGAAATTTCAAGCTTTCACTAAAGCTTGTAATACTTTAAAAAATTCCAAGAAATTCACAAAGATTTCAAAGACTTTATAATATTCCAAAGGATTTCACAAAGACGACTTTGTTCGCAAAAAATTAAGAATTTGTTTGTTTATGATTCTGCCTTTCGAAATTGTTTGCCAATAAAAAATGAAATGACTCATTTTTTCACATTTATAACAAACGTTTATTTCATTATTTAATATAAAAAAAGAGATATGGAAAACCTGGAAAAAACCTTGAATTTTGTTCCGAAGAATCGCTGGACCCCCTGTTTAATACTTTCAATGAATTTTGAGCACTCTAGCTATTTAAAACCCTTGATTAATGCACCATAGGTTTCGAGTGAAGTGGCTCAAATGCAAAATCAAATCAAGCCTCTTAGTGCATCCGGATCCTTTGACATGGTAAGTGATCCTTTTATTAACAAAGATTTCATTTCTCAACATACGTGTAGAATTTGCATGCTTTTTACGTCACTTTTACACCGATACAGCGAGATTACTTTCTGATGGTTCAATATTGAATTGAATGAATAATAAATAAATATAGAGGATACATGCTATAACACCTAAATTGAATTTTTCATTATTTTGGGAATTACTTTTAACAATTTTACGAATTGTACAATCAGGGTGTCCAGCGACTTTCAAAACATTGAAAACCTGGAATTCTCCATGAATTTTTTTGTGAACCTTGAAAACCGGAAAATGTCCTTGAATTTTCCACCAGAACCTTGAATTAAATTTTATTTTATTTCAATTTTAAACAGTTTTTTTATTGAAATGAGTAAAGTAATTTAAATCGCTTAGTCTATTATGAACGAATCATCTCGTTTGGAAGAAATCTTGCTACTGAACAGTTTTTTATTTTTCAAGATATAATTTATCTTTTACTCATTGCAGACTGAAAAAGAGATTTCTAGGCATTTTTTGTAGAATTTGCAAATAGTTTTATTGATTCCAATGGGCAGACTTTGATATTGTGAATAATTCTATACATTTTTTATTTAATTTAATTTCAGACATGTCGAAAAAGAATCTAGAAAATGTTGAAAAAATTTTTTTCATCTTACAAGATTTTACTAAATTTTAGGAAAAATTCGGGTCATTGTAAAAGATATTTAGGACATTAAGAAGATTGCAGGAAATTTACAAATATTTTATATTTTCAGATATCTTTCAAAGTTTTAGCATATTTTTTTTATTTCTTCAGAAAGTCCTAAATATCTTTTAAACTAATTAGAAATATTCCTGAAATTGTGGATAGTCTTTCAAACTAAAAAAAATTGCCTTAAAAGTCTTCCAGATATTTTTTCGAAATTGTAAAGTAGCCGAAATTGTAAAATTACCAACAGAGTGAAATTCCCTAATTATGAAATTTCCGAATCTAAACTATTAAAAAATTGTTAAATAACAACAACAAAAATCAAGCACTTTTATTTCATGATACTATTTTTTATTTACTATTTATTTATCATATAAACAATTTTTTACTTATTTAGACTCGGGAATTTTCAAATTCCGTAATAATTGTCGATTTACATTCCGAAATTGTCGGTAATATTATAATTTTGGGAATTTCTAATCTCGAATATTATATTTTTCGGTGAATTTTACAATGTCGAGAATTTTATTTTTCGGGATTTTCTAGTCATCCTCTATTTCTAGAAGCCTTCTGCCATTTTTTGATTTTTTAAAACTTCCCTTTAAAAATTAATTTGTTAAAATGAAAATCATCTCAAATGTTCACAGGAATGTTAAGAAAGTTTGTGTATTATCTCGATACCTTTCAAAATCCTTACAAAGCTTCAAAATTTGATTCCGAAGTCTTCAAAAATCTTCATTTTGTTTTTAATTTTTTCAAATAATTTCAAGTGTTGAATTATTTTTGAAATTGGTCCTAAACCTCGAAATAATTAAATATCGTTCAAAGTGACTTACGTTATTCTCAAAATGTTGAAAAACGCTGCAAAATTAAACAAACTATTTTAAATTTCCTAGGAATCTTAAGAAAAAATTTCATGTTCTTGAAACCTTTTAAAATTCTGAAAAAGTTTCTAATTTTTTGGTTCGAAATCTGCAAAAATCAATAAGGAATTACAAAAATTGCCTTAAAATCTATCAGATTCTTTTTTAAACATTTTGGAAATCTTGAAATGTTTTGAAACCTTTTAAGATACTCCCTTAAAATTATTTTGTTAAAGTAAAAAATTATTTTATATTATCTCAGGAATCGTAGAATTTTTGTTGTTTTTTTGTTTTGTTTGAAACCTTTCGAAATTCTTGAAGAAGCTTCAAAATTTTATTTCAAAATCTTCAGAAATCTATGGAAAATGTTTAAAAATGGCTCCAGAATGTTCAAACCTGTCAAAATTCTAAAAAAAAAATTATATTTTTTTCAAATCTGCAAAAATCTATGAAAATTTTTTTTAAATGCCTTAGATTCTTCCAGATTCTTTTTTGGCAATTTTAGAAATCTTGAAATATTTTGAAATATATGTGTAAATTAATTTTTCAAAATAAGTCTTTTTTAATTATGTCAGGAATCGTAGAAAATTTTTTAATTTTATTTTGAAATGTTTAAAAATATACATTTTGTTTACACATTTTTAATATCATATTTAATATAATGTTCCAAATTCTTTTTTTGGCAATTTTGGAAGTCTTTCAATTTTCTCTTAAAGTAAAGTTTTCAAAATAGAAAATCATTTGAAATTTACTTGGGAACCTCAAGAATTTTTTAAATCTCTTGGCTACACAAATTTTCACTTTTTTCCTAAAATTTCTTTTTCAAAATAAAACATGACTTAACTATGTTTTGACTTATTTTCTAGTTTGAATTTTGAATTTTGTTGGTAGTTTCGCGTAAAACGTCTGGTACCTGTGAGTGATTTAATTTCGATTGTATAATTCGTAAACTGGATAAAAATAATTTCTAAAAAAATTAAAAATCAAATTTAGCGGTTATACTACGTATGCATAATAATATTTATATGAAAACCTAAAAATACTCTTATTCATATGTGATTATGAAAAATTACAAATACTTTTTGAGAGTATCTGGCTGTATTAGTTATGTCTCGATGCACGTTCGTTATCCCATGCCGGCATATTGAGTTTTTTTCAGTTATTGTCAGTTTTTTCTCTTTTTTCTGGTTTACGTACATAAAATTATTTGTTTAATTAGCGTTCATCTAGGTTGAAAAATAATTGTCTTGCAAGTTAGAAAGATTCAGAGCACCTGTTGGGTTTTTCGCGACTCAACATGAAAACTTGGAGAATATCCGAATTTATTCACGAAAGTTGAAAAATTACTATTAAAAACTACTTAATTTGGATGTAAAGCAAACTTTTTGCTTGATGTGAAATTTTTAAGTAGGTTCAATTAGATTTACTAACTATTATCGAGCCAGTTAAACCAAAAACTGAACTACGAACGACGACAGTGCTGCTAGCATTTTGACAATTCTTCACCATTTCTCCCAAGTTTTTTCAATCTTAAAGTGTAAAAAAGAAGGAATAAACTGAAGAAAGAAATGCACTTTATAAAAGTGTTTTAAAACTCAATTTTCCTTTAATGTTCTGTGATACACGACCGAAAACATATGATTTTCAGGCCTCACAGTTCCTATGGATTAAAAAAAGGGTACAAAGGGTTTGTGACAAAGGATGACAGAGCGTCACGTTTATAGACTACTTTTTTCATGCTTGAAGGGTATCCTTTAATTACAGGTATAGCTAGCAGGGTGTCCGCTGGACCGAGAAATCGGGAATTTTTTGAGACCGGGAAACCCCGGGAAATGACAGTGAATTTATTTTTTGATCGGGAATTTCACAAATTTTTAGAAGAAAAATCTATCCAATCACTTGAAAAATCATAACTTTCATGTCACATGGTATATAATGCAATTTAAAATAAGTTTGATTTCGACCTTTTTTTAAATTTTAAGTTCAATTGTTCACGTTTTCAATTATGAAATCATTCAATTCGCAATGTGTAATTCTAAAATCTTTTATCATAAAAAATTGTCCATTTTAGGTCTTTATTTTTATAGGTACATTTTCAATTGAAATAATTTTAAAGTACAGTTTTGAAGACTTAGAGAATTAAACATTAAAAGCGTTTGAAATTGAAAATTGTTTATAAAAATATTTTAAGTTGATCAACTGTAAATATAAATTAATTAATGATTTTTAAAATAAACCAATTCAATTTGAAAATTTGTAATGATGAAAAAGATACATTTTTTCAATAGTTAGCCATGTTTGACTGTTTATTTAAAATGAGCAATTATAAATGAAATATTTAAAACTTAATGTAAATGTTCTATTTTAAAAACTTTTTATTTTTAAACGAAATTGTTTACATTTGATGTATATAATAGTTAAAACATGATTGATTTAGACAAAAGTCAAGTAACGTGAGGAGATATTTACAAATTTGGTGTTTGAAAGGTTTTGATACAATACAAAATTGTGTTAACATGCCTGTAAACATTTTTAATGATTTTTTATTTTGAAAAATTAATTTTAACAAAATATGTTTAAAAACTATAAAAACAAAAACAAATTTTAACGAAGAAATAACAACTGTACAATTATTACTTTAGAACAAATTTAAGTATGTTCAAGAGTAATTTAGAAGTTGTGAAAAGATTAAAAAAATAATTTAAAACTCGAAAAGATTTCAAAAAATGTAAAACAAAATGCAGAATTTTGAAGATTTGGAACCAAAAATTTAGAAGCTTTTTAAACATTTTAAGAAAATTCAGAAGAATGAAAAAAAATTATTAAGATTTCTATGAAAAACAAAATGATTTTTTATTATGAAAAATTAGATTCAAGAGGATATTTTAAATATTTTGAAGGATTATCTCTTTATTTGGTTCATACTAAAAACAAACTAAACTTTGAACGTTAAAATTTTAGTTGTTCTATTAAAAAAACTTAATTTGTAAATCAAATTGTTGACTTTCGGTGTATACCTAAATAACAATTGAAACCTATTGTTCGTAGTCAAAATTCGAGTAAGTTGAAAATTCGAGAGAAAAAAATTATAGGACCAACCTACTAAGTGGCCTGTCTTTAAATTTCTGAAGTGAAATAGGTGAGGTAAGGTTTAAAAAATTGAATAATTCCACACACGTGTGATTTTCTTCTGAGGCATTTTTTTCTAAAGTACACTTGAATGATATAAAATATAAGTGAGGAATGAAACTAGCAGCACTGACGATAAATAGGAGGTAAATGAAGGTAACTTGAGACTAATGGTATAGGATTCTTCACCAATCCCGAAGCTGGAACCAGATGTGCTAAGCATGGGAGTAGGATTGGGAGTGGGAGTAGGAGTTGGTGAAGACAGCATGGATGCTGGTGGTCCACCATCGGTGGGATCTATGGAAGCTCAACCGGTGCTTTCCAACACCCAAACGCCAGTTTCCACCAAAAAGGTAGGCCACCTTTTTCCACATTTTTTCATTTCACCCACTCTCTTTTTAAAGCACCGATTTATTGTCCATTATGTTGTTTTTTTGCTTTTTTTTCCTTAAGCTTATTGATTTTATGCTTTAATTTTTCCATTTGTTTGTTATTGTTTCGCAAGAAAATATGCCAGCATATATCTTTTGTTTTTTGCACCGTTGATTGTTAAAAGAAGGGATTACCTTGCATAGAGGATTTCAGTGGTCGTTGAGAAAAGAAAAAGAAAAAAAAATATTACCCTCTGTACAACACCTCTTATAATTTGTTTTTTTCTTCTTTTTAGAAATCGTCCGGTAAGAAATTAGTTACGGGCTATATTTTGTATTCGAGTAAATTTCGAACGCAGATTACGCAAAACAATCCTGACTCGACCTTTGGAGAGATTAGCAGAATTGTTGGTAACGAGGTATTTATTTGATTTTCCCCTTTTTTCTCGAGCTTCTAAACAGGATTAAACGAAAAATACCATTTATTTTGAGTTTTCCTTACTGTCTTCTATTTATTGTTTTATATACGCATTATTTGAATAAAAGTCTCGTCTCCTGTTTCGAGGCTCGTTTATTTCTAATAGTAAATCAATTGGCTACTCTCTTTCTTTAGTTTTTACTTTTTATTTAAAAAACTGCTATTAGCATTATCTATCCAATTATTAAAAAGCGCATGGCGCCATTTTCGATTAATTCTCAAAACTACTCGAAGCAATTTGAAACTGTTGTAGGCCAGTCAGTGAAGCATGAAAAAGAGTGTTTTGGTGCCAAAAATCCAAAGTGGAAGCGACAGTGACATTTGTGTATTGATGATACCTGGGGTGAAGGTCAGTATGTTTTCAATAGCAAATTCGCAAACGCAAGAAACTGCGCGCTGTTGAAAGTTTGCCAAATCAAGTTTTTTGAAGATTGCGAGTAAGATATGAATCTGCGGGAAAAAAAGTTTAATTATAAATGAAAGATATTGAAAAGATGTTCAATTTGATTAGTCAAATTTGGAGATCGTTCAATTTGTTTGCTTAGAAAAAAATCAAAACCGTGAAAATTGGGCACTTTCTAATTTTGGCAATAATGCACGCAGGTCCTTCAAAATCTGTGAAAATATGTATTTTTGTAGTGTGAAAGCTTGTGAAAATTTTCAGCTTAAAGCAGTAAATACTTTGGCAGAAAATCTGTTTGTTGTTCACAGATTGTCTGTTTTTTTAGGTGCTATACTTTAGAAAAAAAATGTTGAAAAGCAATGAGATTACAGAATTTTAATCCCCAACATCTGCTGTATGCAAAGCAATACTCAGATATTTTTTCCCCCTGATCAATGTCGGTCAAAAACGGCCGAAAGTAGAAAAAGACATTTTTCCTTATAAACAATTAGAATAACTTCCTTGATTTTAATCTTACAAAATTGCGTTTTCAGTCCATGATCAGTTATTAATTTTTTGACGGTAGAGAGCTCACATTTTAATAAAATGTAGATGAAGACTATAACTAATTTCAGAAAAATGGTCTGAATTTTCAATTTGAGAATTAAGGGTTTGCCATCGCGGTGAATTTGCGGACAACATTCAACTCATTGCGTGACGGCGGATACCCACCTCTTCCAACATTAATTAGGAAAGTCGAAAACAGTAAGACAGTACTTCAGTACATTTCCACAAAATGTTGAACCTGCATTTAACGAACAATAAAATTTTCATGTTATACACATTTCTTGAAACATTATTAAATAAACTTGATAAAAATGAAACACAGTTCACATTCAATGGGAAAATTAAGTCAGGAATCGTGCAATTAGGGAAAATAACAAAAATAACATTACATTTGAAGCATTAATTTACTGTTTGCTAACTTTTGATGTAGGATTGTTAATCAGTGCAAAAAGTTAGCCCAAATAGAAAAAATCATCTCAACATGTTGCTTCGTTCAGGAGATTTTTGCAGTTGATGCATTTTGAAGACGGTAATTCACTTTGCGCGCGAATGCCTCGCACGTGGAAGCTGCTTTCGGGCTTCCCCCACCCCGCCGTCACGCAATGGTTTGCATGTTGTTCGCAAATTCACCGCGATGGCAAACCAGGCAAACCCTCAATTCTCAAATAAAAATTCAGAAAATTTTTCTGAAATTAGTTAAAGTCCTCATCTATATTTTATTAAAATGTGAGCTTTCTACCATCAAAATTGGGCCTGCAGTAATTGTTAACAAAAAAAATTATCTCTTCTAATCATCGAGGAGCTATCTTCCTTCTTGTTTCTTCATTCAGAACTCATAACTGATCATGGACTAAAAACGCAATTTTGTAAGACTAAAATGAAGGAAGTTATTCTATTTGTTTATAAGAAAAAAATGCCTTTTTCTGCTTTCGGCCGTTTTTGACCGACTTTAATCAGAGGAAATAAATATCTGACAGGGTGTCTAGCGGACCGGGAAACCGGGAAAAACCCTGGAATTTTATTGGACCGTGAAAAAACCGGGAAAACCCCGGGAATTTCGCTTATGACCGGGAATTTTTTGTATTTGATCGAAAAATCGACTTTTTTCTACTTAATTTTCTTTTTATTCCATTTCCACTTTATCTACAGTCGCAAGGTTTCTTCTTATGCGTATCCTAAGTACCTATTTATGTAATTTTTGACATTCTCATCCTAATGAGAAGGAATTGGTTTTATGTAAAATTTGTCTTAGTCAGGTTTCATCAAATCTCCACGTTTTGAGACCCACTGAGTAAGAAAAAAAAAAGATTTTTACAAAGGTAAAATCTGTCTGTAGTCTGTCTCCATTCTCTAGTCTGTGTGCAGTCTGTACACACTTTTTTAAGACCTAAAAGAAAAAGACAAGTTCGTCAGTCAGCTATTTTGGATCAAAATTCAAAAAGTTATAGCATTTTCAAACTTTTTGAGACCATTTTTTTAAGAGTTGAAAATTCTATGTACCTACAAGATTATCATAACAACTTTTTGAGTTTTCTTTAAAAAATCGAACATTCAAATTGTGTGCTCGAGCAGCGGGCAGATTTTTTCTATGTATATTATGTTGAAATTCCTATTTCTATGTACACATGAAGTTCAAAAAATTACAAAAAGACATCTAAAACTTGGTCGGGGAAAAAATATTTGACCGGGAAAAAACCGGGAATAACCCGGGAATTTCAAATTGCCTGATCACTAGACACCCTGTCTGAGTATGTATTGCTTTGGATACAACAGATGTTGTGGATTAAAATTCTGCACTCTCATTGATTTTCAAAAATTTTTATCAAAAGTATAGCACCTAAAAAACAGACAATCTGTGAACAACAAACTCATTTCCTGTCAAAGTATTAACTGCTTTAAGCTAAAAAATTTCACTAGCTTTCGCCTCACAAAAATACATATTTTCACAGATTTTGAAGGACCTGCGTGCATTACTGCCAAAATTAGAAAGTGACCAATTTTCACGGTTTTGATTTTTTTCTAAGGAAACAAATTAGCCGATCTCCAAGTTCGACTAATCAAATTGTACATCTTTCTAATATTTTAATTTATAATTAAACTTTTTTCCCTGCAGATTCATATCTTGCTCGCAATCTTCAAAAACCATGATTTCGCAAAGTTTGAACAGCGCGCAGTTTCTTGCGTTTGCGAATTTGCTGTTAAAAACATACTGTCCTTCATCCCAGGTATCAACAATGCCCAAATATCACTGTCGCTTCCACCTTGTATTTTTAGCACCAGAAAATGCTTTACTGTCAGGCCTATCGTTGTCCGGAAACCCGTGTTCGTGATTGGGTGAAGCTTTCGTTCCTTTTTCCCGTTTAAAATAAAAAGTCTGCAAACTTCGTACTTGAGAAATGCATGGTTATCTAAATAATATAATCAATAGAACAAAGGTGTCCAGCACTTTGACATAAATAATGTATTGCGTAGATTTTTAAAGATCTCTAAAAAAAGAAGCTTTTTAAGAATTTTAAAATGTTTCAAGAGAATGAAAGAAAAATTCTCAATATTCCCAAATTTTTCAATTAGCAAGATTACAAAGTTTTCTAAAAATTCGATCAAGTTCAAAAGACATTTAGAAGCTTTAAAAAGATTCAAAATAAATTTAAAACTTGAAAACATGTCAATGAAGTTGAAAAAACGTACATCTTTGAATATTTGAAAATGAAAAATTTGAAGCTTTTTAAAGATTTTGAAAGATTTCACGATAATAAAAAAATGTATTGAAAATCCTGGGAAAATTCAAACTGATTTTTGATGTTGAAAAATAAATTTTAAGAGAAAATTGACAAACATTTCAAAATATTTCTAATTGCTTCTTCAAATTTCCAAAAAAGAATATGGACGATTTTAAAGCCAAATTTTTCAATTTCCAAGATTACAAAGTTTTATAAAAAAAATCGTAAGTTTGAGAGATGTTTAGAAGTTTTCAATAGATTCTAAATTATGTTGAAAAGTTAATTTTAAGAGAATTTAAACATAATCTGAAAGATTTGAAGGCAATTTCTTTAATTTTTCAGAATTTTGAGAAAAATTTTGCAAAAATTCGCATAATTTAAAAAGATATTTAGAAGCTTTTTAGACATTTTTAGCTTTTAGAGCTAGCTTTTAGAAGGTTTTAGAAATGCTTAAAACATAATGAAAATTTTTTAAAGCTCAAAAAAGTTGATACAAAATGTAATTTTTTTAAGATTTTGAAAAAATTTCAAAGCTTTTTAAGAAGTTCAAAAGGTTTCAAGATTCCTGTTAAAATGTTCAATTACTTTTTATTTTGAAAAATTAATTTTTAAAGAAAATTAAAAAAGATTTCAAAAGATTTCTAAAAATGTCGAAAAAAATCTGGAACATTAAAGGGACATTTTTTCAATCATCAAAGATTTTTTAAAATTTTAGGAATAACTCGAGATGGTTGAAAAGGTATTTTTTCTAAAAGTCCTAAATATGATTTAAACTAATTCGAATTTTTCATAAAACTTTGCAAAATCCTGCGAATTAAAAAAATTATACTTTTTCGGCATATCTGAAATCATAAAAAATCTTTTTGAATTTTCTAAAGAATCTTAGCAAAATGAAATTTCTATAATCTTAAAAACAAATCAACAATTAAACTTGAAAAAGAAATATTTATTCGAAATTTGTATTTTGTATTCAAAATCATTTATCCCTTCAAATTATAATTTGGGCGAAATTTATTTTCTTTCTTAACTGAAAAATCTTTTTTGGTTAAAAGGTAAACTATTTGGTTGAAAATTCATCTTCTTTAGCTATTTCTATATTTATTTTTTTCTTCCGCTTTCGGCAAAAGTTGTAATTTTCATTCAGTTTTAATTTAAAATAGCTCGTTCTATGCCTTAAAAAGTTCTTTGAAATTTTATTCATCACGATTATAATAAATGTCTTTAAAGACACATTTAATTTTAAAAATGTCTGACTAAAAATAATTGCACGTCTAAATTGTAAATAAAATAATTTCCATAAAAATGTGAGGAATATCGTTCAAGGAATAAAATGTATTTTCATAAATTTATAATTAAATAAAACTTAGGACTTAGCCTTAAGCGGAATAAAACATTTTATAATATGTAAATAACTACACTTGAATAAACAATTATGTCAATCTTTTGTCATAATGTAAATAATATTTCCAAGCGCCTTAAATTTTTTAATTTGTATACATTTTTGTTTTATATCGCTAAAAAAATTCTATTTTCAAAATAAATTTGAGAACCTCTATAAATTATCTTAAACGTTACTTTGGTGATTTATAAACTTTTTCATGTTAAAAATGTTGAATGCGCCTGCAAATTTTTTTTGAAGTTTTCCCAATTTTTGGATACACAAATATTTTAAACACATGACAATTTTCAAGTGTTTAGAAAAATTGGTTTAATTTATTTCAAGTTTTTGATTTCAAAAAATTGTTATTCTTGATTCACAAAATTAAATATTTTTTTCGACATTTCTAGAAACATGCGTGCGCCGTTTTCGATTATTTCTCGAAATTATCTCGAAACTGCTCGAAATAATTTGAAACTTTTTCTCGGAAATAAAAAGTCTGCAAACTTCAGGTTTAAGACAGCTTAATAAAAAAGGCCTTGCATATTCTCTTAACCATATAAAAGGTCCAATTTTTAAAAATACTTATCAATTTGTGATGTTGGCATAGCTACGAACAATATTCGTTTTATAAACTCGATTAGAATTAAAAACTACGCTTTCAATATTTAAACAAACCTATAAAGCTTACACTATACTTTGTTAAAAATAAAATATTCTAAAATATTAGCGATGAAATATTTTTAATTTTTATAGATTTTTAAAAAGTAGAAAGTTTCAGCTCAAAAGTTTGTGATAATAATTTTCAGATGCTAAAGAGATTCTTTTTAGTTTCAGAATCGAAACCGACAATATCGTTTAGAGATTTTATGTTAAGGATTAAGTAGATATCTGAAAAAAACTGTTTTCTCTACTATTTCAATTGAAAAATCTGGAAATAATGGGAAGTTTCCTTGAAACTTTTGAAATAGAAAGGTGTTAGTCTTATTTTAATGTTTAAGCAAAAATTCAGATTACTGGATAAACTATTTCAAATTTTTCAAAAGGAATAATTCTTCAACTAAAATAGATCGAACGTTAAACCAAAAAAATACAATTTTAAGAAAGGAATTTAATTTTTAACTAGGTAGTTTTATTTTAAACCGAAAAGATGAATTTTCAACTAAAATGATGAATATTTAACTGGAATACTGTAATTTTCAACCCAAAATCCAACGAATTTTCAAGAAAATAGTTACATTCTCAACCAAAAAGATATACTTTTAACAAAGTAGTTTAACTGTCAACCAAGTAGTTTTATTTCTAACCAGAAAGATGAATTTCCAACTAAAATGATAAACATTCAACTAGAATAGTTTAATTTTCAAACAAGAAGATTAATTTTCCACCAAAAAACCGACTTTTCAATAAAAAATCATGAATTCTCAACGTAACAGTAGAATTTTCAACAACAACAAAATTTAATCAAATAGTTTAATTTTAAACTAAATAAGATCACTTTTCAATAAAAAATAGAATAGTTAAATTGTCAGTGAAAAAAATTGATCTTCAGCCAAACTGATGAATTTTCAACTAAAATGATGAATCTTCAGCTGAAATAATTAAATTAAAAAAAAAAGATGCTTTAATTAAAATTATGAATCTTTAACTGGAATATTTGGATTTTCAACGAAAAAGATAAAATTTTCAACTACGAGCATTAACTTCTACCAAAAAAGATGCATTTTCGTCAAAATACATGGATTTTTAACTTGAAAATATAAATTTTCAACCAAAAATTGAATAGTCACATTTCCAATTTAAAAAATTAATGTCCAATCAAAGAGACGCATTTTGAATTAAAATGATAGTATATTCAATTGGAATAGTTACTTTTTCAGTTAGAAGAATACTAACTTTCAATAAAAAAAAAAGTAATTTCGAAAACAACAATTACATTTTAAAATAAAAAAGATGAATTTTTCACTAAAATGAGGAATCTTTAACTGGAATAGTTGAATTGAAATAGTTCAACTTTAATCAAGTAATTAAATTTTTATTTCAAAAAAAGATGAATTCTGAACGAAAAATGTTGTATTGGATATTTCAACAAAAAAAAACGGCTTTTCAACATGAGTTAAATTCTTAACTGGCGAAGATTTTTCATTGAAGAGAAATAAAAAATGGCTAACAAATTTTTGTGAATTTTTAAGCAAAAACATGAATTTTCAGCAAAGAAGATTAATTTTCTACCAAAAAGAACGAATTTTCAATCAATTTTTAACCAAAAATATAACATATAAATTTTCAGTTAAAACAATTTCAATCGAAAAAAAAGAACTTTCAACAAAATAGTTAATTACAGTAATACAAAGCTACTTTTACTAATAAAGAATCATTGTTATTCAGTTTTATGTTTCAATTTTTTTTTAAATTGAGCACGCTCTCAAAAAACTCCCATTTCCAGGTTTTTCCAGGTATATAAAAACTCCCTGACAATATCAAGTTTCCAGGTAAGACTGTAAGGAATCGAAAATTAAACGTGTTGGTGTAAAGACGTTTCTTATTTCTCAAAATTGTTATTTTTTTTCTAAAAAATAGGTCTCATATAAGTGTAATAAAACTAACAAAATTTTAAGATTTAATAATACAAATTTCATTATTTAACCAAAAGCCAGACATATTGAGCAGAATTAAATTTGTATTTGACATAAGGAAAATTAACTTTATTGTAAAATATTAATCAAAAGTTGTATTTTTGCAGCAAATAAAAAATTACGATTTTTCAATATTCCATTGCATTATTTAAATTTAAATAATTATTTTTAAAAACAAAAACTTTCTCAAAAAGATCAATCTTCAACAACAAAAATTGAGTTCTTAATCCGATAGTTGTATTTTTAACCCAAAAAATAATTTTCTAAACTAAAAGACAAATTTTCAACCAAATTTTGAATTTTTGAAGGAATTGTCAACCCAGTAGTTTAATTTTCAACCAAAGAAATTAATTTTCATCCTAAAAGGTAAATTAGTCACCAAGAATATTATTAATATTCTACCACTAAAGACAATTTTTTTTTTTTTCAACAAAATACAGAAATTTCCAACCGAATAGCTGAATTCTCAAATGAAGATAAATGTTAAACCAAACATGGCATAGTTTAATTTTCAGATTAAAAAATTCATTTTCAACAAAAAAAAAGGAATTTTCAATAAAATAGTCAAATTTTCAACCAAACAGATAAATTTTCAACCAAGAAGATTAAACTTTTTTAAAAAAGATAAATTTTCGACATAAAATTGAATAGTTAAATTTATAGCTGAAAACATTAATTTTTAATTTAAAAAAATTTCAATCAAAGAAATGAATTTTCAACCAAAAATATTGCTTTGCAACAAAATACGTGGATTTTCAACCAAATTTTGAATTTTTAAAGGAATTCTCAACCTAATAGTTAAATTTCCACCAAAGAAATGAATTTTCAACCAAAAAGATGAATTACGCACCAAGAAGATTAATATTCTACGACAAAAGACAAAGTTTCAACAAAATACAGACATTTCAAACCAAGTAGCTGAATTTTTAACAAAAGAAGATGAATGTTAAACCAAACATTGATTAGTTAAATTTCAAGCTAAAAAATTTATTCAAACATAAACGAATTTTCAGCAAAATAGTTAAATTTGGAACAAAAAAAATGGTTTTTCTGTAAAGTGTCAACTTTTGAAGGTGAAATTTGTCATATTATAGGATCAAGGTAAAAAGAGAAGCACCATTTTTTAATAGAACTAGCAAAAAATAATACTTTGCCTTAAATTTCGATTTTCAAAACTAGTATTATTTAATTATAAATAATGCAATAAAAATGTAGAAAAATGTTTATATTTTATTTATTGTAAAAATACCATCATTATCCTACCAAATTATATTAAAAAATAATTATTATCTTACAAAGAGCTATTATAGAGAGCTAATTTTGAAATAATCTCATTTTGAAATTTTTCAAGTTGATAATAATAAAGCAGTTTATTATTATTAATAAAAAATGTCAAATGAAATTTAATTAATTGACATCGTTTTTGGAGATCGCAATTTGTGTTTACTTTAAAAATAATTCACACAAAACTGTTGCACTACCAAAAATGTAAACAGGCAAAGCTTGCTACATAAATACAAATTTTAAATATACTTAAATGGATATTTTCAAATTTTATTTCAGTGCCGTTTTCCAAATTGTATTTATTCGTTTATAATTATGTATCTTATTTATTATCTATTTATCTCTCAACTCCTACTCTTTAGAATGTAGCTTGAAATCCTATATACATGTTTATAATTTATTTCAATTAAACGTTAATTACAATAATTTAAATTCCCATATGAAAAAGTTCAGTTGAAAGTTACTATTTTCATTGTTTGCAATATTTGCATGTATGTCAATGTTAGCAATTTCAAGCTCACTTTGTAAAATTATGATTGGTGCTCTGTGATAACTGTATTCGTATTTAATCATAAAAAATAATTTTTTCCTCACTTATCATCAGTACTTATTAACTTATTGGATACGCGAGATACTAAAAAATATTTTCCGAAATTTGGGACAAGGATTTCCTGTAAAGAATTATAATTTTGACTTTAGAACCGGGAATTTCGCCAAGAATAATAATTTTAAATTTAGGAAAGGCAATTTCTGCAAAGAATGAGAATTTAACTTGAAACTGGGAATTTTTTAAACCAAAAATTCTGATTTAGAAGGTAATTCTTATAAACAAGAATTATCTGATGTTCCAACTCAGAATTATAATTTTATATCCAAAATGTCCTGTTCCAAATCAGAAAACCTTTAAATCTTTTGAAATATTCATGACTTCTTTTTAAAAAATGCGACTAATCGCCTTTTTTCCATGTTTGTCAGTAAAAAGTTTAAAATTGAAATTTAAAAAGAAAAAATCTTACAATTTTAATTGAGAACATTCAAAATTGATTATTTTCTCATTAAAGGTTTATACTTGGAAATTTTTTAAGTATTAGCCTTTTTGAAATTAAACAATTCCTAATTTTGTGAATCCTCAATTTCTCTTTTTTCTCCTGTTCTCAAGAAAATTCCCCTTTTTCTAGTTTTTTTCGCTTCAAAAAATAAAATTTTTGGTTAAAAACGCGTCTGTTTTGTTGAAAATTTAGTTATTTTGTTGAAAGTTTCATTATTTTGTTGAAAATGCAACTATTTTGATAAAAAGTTATCGGTTTTGGTCGAAAATTTGACTGTTGAACATTCATTTTTTTAGAATTGTTTTGTTATGAAAATTCAACTAATTGGATAACTAAATTTGACCACTTCATTGAAAATTCAATTATTTGTTCAAATTTTTTGGTTAAAAATTCAACTATTTTGTTGAACGTTGTCTCTTTTTGGATAGAAAAATTGTCCTTATGGACTGAAAATTCTAAAAAATGTCTTTTTTCTTTCATAATTCAACTATTTAGTTGAAAATTCAACTATTCGTTTGAAATTTCATCTTTCTTCGTTGAAAATTAACTCTTTTTTGAAACTGCAACTTTCCAGGTTGATAATTCAACTATCTTTGAAAAAATTCGTCTTTTTGGATTGAAAATTTAACTATTTGTTTGAAGTTGGATCTTTTTTGTTTAAAAATTCGTCTCTTGAGAATTAATTTTTTTGTTTTAAAAATTCAACTATTTGGTTAAAGATTTATCTTTTTTGGTTAAAAATGATCTATTTAATTGAAAATTCAACTTTTCAGGCTAATAATTCAACTGTCTTCTAAAAAAATGGTCTGTTTGTCTTCAAAATTCAACTATTTGGTTCCAAAATGCAACTGTTTTTGGTTGAGGTTTAACCTCTTTTATTTGACAGTTCAATCATTATGTTGCAAATTCGGTTATTTTGTTCAAATCTTTGTTGGTAAAAAATTCAACTGTTTTGTTGAACATTCGTGTTTTTGGTTGAAAATTCATCTTGGTTAAAAGTAACATTTCGTTAAAAATTCAACTGTATTAAAAAAAAATCGTTTTTTATTTTTCTTGATAATTCAACTATTATCTTGAAAATTCAACCATTATGTTGAATATTCAATTATTCCGTTGACAATTAGTCTCTTTTGATTGAGAATTCGAATGTTTTTATCACGAAGGAATAGTAAGGAGTGGTATCACCCTATGTGTTCGGTGAGCAGAGGTGGGACAAGTGACGTCCAATAATTCGTTAATGCTAGCTACGAATGAAAACTCGTATGCTCCCCCGTGCACATGCGCAGAGCTGTTTTCGCAGTCACATGTTATACCCACTCAATATGTTACCTTTTGACATCTCGATGAACATGTAGGTTACGTTCGTTTGTTTATGTTCGTTCAATACACAAGTTCGAAACTTCAAACGCGTGTTGACATCGTTGGCATGGCAAACGCCAGTGCGCATGTGAACGGGGGAGCATACGAGTTTTCATTCGTAGCTAGCATTAACGAATTATTGGACGTCGCTCGTCCCACTCCCCACTTACAGGGATACTACTCCTTACTATTCCTTCGTGGTTTTTATTTAAATTCAACTTACTAGTTGAAAATTCATATTTTTTCGTTGACAATTATCTTCTCTTTTTTTTTTAATGCAACTTTCAGGTTGATAATTCAACTGTCTTATAAAAAAATCGTCGTTTTGGCTCATAAATTAAACTATTTGTCTAAAATTGCAATTACTCTGATAAAAATTCATCTCTTCTTCTTGAATGTTCGTCTCTGGATTAAAAATTCAACTACTTTATTGAAAATGCAAAATATTCCGACTAAAAGTCTTAGCGGTTCATGTTGAATTTAATATTGTGTCTATATTAACTTTATATACAATAATTTATTCCCCTATTCTCATATTTTCGTGACAAATCGCGCTATTTCCCCTGTTTCGAGAACATTTTTAGCTATGCTGTATGAATTATTCAGAAATGAATAATGTCATATTGAAATTATGCAGTCTCAAATTTGAAGCATTAATTTTTGAGTAATTTCGAGTTAAAAATATTCAAAATTAATGTTCCTTAAGTTCAAAATTAATCTAAATTGTTAACTTCTCTCATTTGAAAATAATCTAAGTTGACAAGTTTAATACTTGGGAAAGAAATATTTTAAACCCAGATTCAGAATCCTACAAATTGAATGACTGTTGTCAAACAATTGTTTAAACTTTAAAGTTTATTTTGACTCTGCAAGGAATATTTAAAAATCAATGCTTGTACGCCCCCTGAAAAGTGAGAGTTACGAAGCCTGCTGAAATACTATTAATTCCGAACGCCGCTACACTAAAATATTAAGCGTAATTTGTTTATAATTAAAGTCGTTTGAAATCATTCAAATCGTTTGCACCCTTTTAATTTTATGGGGGAAAATTAACAACTGACCAGGAGAAAACTGGGCATTAAAAATTAACCGTCGAATAAACCCTCTGTTTATCTTACAATGAGAGAGGTCGCGAGATGTGCGTCGCTGATTCGACTGGGGTTCCCTGCGAAGTCCCAGTCGAATCGGCGACGCACATCTTGACCTCTCCTTGTTAGTATTATTAAACAAATATATATTACATAATGAAAATTGTTAAAACTGTAAGGATTTGAGTTTTACAACTTTTTGACAGCGACCCATGTTCAGGCAGGTCAGATTCCTACAAGGAACATGACTCTTTGCTAAACTTGTTTTGTAGAAATTATGTAGATGCGTATAAATTTACTTCTTCAGGATACTAAGCTTATAAGCTTAGGAATGAATCCTATATTCCCACTATTCGGGGCAATTTCACCAGATTTCCAACCGTCCTTAAAAAAATATGTCTTCATTTTTCACGCAGTTATCCACTTTCTTAGACAGGCCTGTTTTTAATACTTCATTGTTAAATCGGTTCGTAAACTCACAAGAATATGAAGAAGATTGTAATTCGGTAACGGTAAGATGGAAGAGAGTAGCCACTTTTGAGACAGACAAATAGTGATTAGAGACATCTGGTGGTGTGTAACGATAAGATTGTTCGTTTCAGTGGAGAAAACTGCCGGCGATGGAGAAACAAGCATGGGAGGAGAAGGCGATCAAGATAAATGAGGAGACTGGTCTGATAAAGCCAGGTTCTGCGCAAGTTTCTGCTCAAGATCACGTGTATGAATGCTGTTGGGACACCTGTGACTTCCAATTCGACGACATGACGGACTGTATCGATCACGCAATTGCCGAGCAGAGCGGTCACGTGCAATCAACCTTCGCTAATGCTTCCAGCGGTACGTCCAAAGTCAGAAGAATATCCGATGCGGGCTTGAAAGACAAGTCGAACGAGGCTCGATCACTTCCTGTACTTTCAGACGCGGAATTTCAATGTCAGTGGCGCGGTTGTGGAAGGACGAAAAAATCTGTGCCACCATTCCCGAGTGTGCAAAGGCTAGCGAGACACGTTAAGGAAGTTCACATTCTTAAATCCAATGGACGAATCATCCCACCTGGCGAACGAAGCAAGTACGTATATTGTTTTTCTTTTTTACTTTTTTTTTTTAGCAATTTAGTTGTTTCTAATACTGTAGAAAGACATGTTGCGGTAAAAATATTCTTATCTTCAGTCCCGAGGGTTCAACAACTCGTCTGAAAAGGGGCTTCACACTAACAAGGAGAGATCGCGAGATGTGCGTCGCCGATTCGACTGGGGCGACGAACATCTCGCGACCTCTCCTTGTAAGAACTTGTATTTCTTGCTGCTCAGCAAATATCCACAATTAACCACTGAGAAATTAGAGAAATCTCCCAGAAATTCTTGGAGAAATACCTAGAGATGTTAGAACCTAGTTATTAAAGAATTAAATAGTACCGCCTCACATACAGATATCATTGCGTAGTTTGCTGAAATATTAAGTGTACATGAAAATATATATTTGATTGAATCCGCGATGTTAAAATGAATGTTAAACTGAAAGATTCAGATATTTAAGTCGTTGTTAATGTACATACGCAGTTCTAGTGTTGTAAAGAGTTCAAGTATTTGGAGAACTTCTCACGAGCATGAGAATATGCTCGACTTTGATGTTCTTTAAGAATTTAATGAGAATTTATGAGCATTTTCAATTTGGATTTGAAAAAACGTATTTTCTACTTTTATTAATAAAATAATAGAAAACATTATTTGCATTAAACAGTGCCTTATTCAGGGTTGCTACAATATCCCAATTTCTAATTTCTTCTAGGTATAAAACCAACCATACTCCTAGAATATTAATAATGTTAATGCGAAATCTGTTTAAATATATTTTAAACACTTTTGAATTGTGTTTTCTTCAAGTCAAAAAGATAAATTTTCAACAAAGCGACAAAAAAAAAATGTTCGACAAAATCTTTTTTTTTATAAAAAAAAAAATAATTTTTGAACGAAAAATAGAATATTTTCAGTTAAGAAAACCAATTTTCAACCAAAAAAATTAATTCTCAACAAAATAATTCAATTTTAAACAGAAAAAGATAAATTTGCAAACCAAAAATATATATTTGCAATTTCCAATTAGAAATAAGTGAAAAAAAACACGAGATTTTAGCTTAGTTAATTAATTCTCAACTGAAAATATAGATTTTCAAGCGGAAATGGAATAGTTGTATCTGCAGTTTAAAAAATTAATTTTCAACTAAAAAGAAACGAATTTTTAACCAAATAATTCAATTTCTAATCAGAATGATGAATTTTCAATAACAAATATGAAATTTGTACCAAATAGTGGATTTTTCGAATTCTTAACAAAAATTAAATACTTGAATTTT
>CAKNXH010057548.1:57955-74018 GCA_932178445.1 Andricus quercusramuli | reverse complement strand
CAGTGAAATCAAATAATTATCATATTTATGACTGCGAAAGTATATTTTGCAATGAAAAATGTATTTGAATGCATTTTCTATTAATTATTTGTTTGAAACGATTAATTTGCATATTTCAAACATTTTAAATAAGCGCGCGCTATGCAGCCAATCAGTAATTCGGCGCGACGCATGCGCAGTGTGGTTGGGGAGCAAGATTGGGAGCACTGCTCGGAACGAGACAACCAAAATGGCAGCCTTCTGGACCTGCGCACTCAATGTAACTTTATTTCCCTTTTATTTATCCAAGGGATTCTCACATTCAGCAGAAAAGCTATTTACATCATTTCCACCCGTACAGTTTACAATATTTTGTCTCAATTTGGATTTGTATCTGAGCAATTATAAAATTTTCTTTCTAAATTCCATGTACTTGTGTCTTTGCGTTTTTCGTCTTTTGAAATTGCACGTCCTCGCGGGTAAAGATGGTGCTGCCATTTACTCCAGGATTCTTGCCAAATATATTTAATTTTCCTTCATCCTGAGCGGAAAATCACTCAAATGATGATTCTTTCCCTCTTTTGAATGCAATCAATTTTTAAATTAAGTCTTATTTATAGTCTAACGAATTGTAGTGGAATATATACGAATTCCAATTTACAATATTTAATTTTGCGAAAGGCATTGTATCGCAGTGACACTATTCAATATTTTATTTCACAGAAGGCATTGTACGGCATTCGATTTATAAAGTGGACGAACGGCATTAAATGGCATTAGCCTTGTCAATGCAATCTGCCGCAGAAGGCATTGTATGGCATTCAACTGAAAAGATCTCGAAACAGCTTTGAATGGCATTAACCTGATTCAATACTTTGCGTCATGAAAGGCATTGTATGGCATTCAAGTGGGTGGCTCGGCGAACCGCATTGAATAGCATTAACGCCAATTCACTTAACAGTCTGACCATGATGTCAGTTTAATGCTTTTCCATTTGTGCGCATTGAAAATGATTGGAACGAGACAAGATTCAAGCCATAAAACGCATTTAATGGCATTTCGGACAAAAATGCAATTAGTACGCATTTCAAGGCATTGAATTGCCTACTTGTTTAAATGCCATTCTATGCGTCTCAATGAACTCCTTGTTACCGGGTCGTTAGAGAGGCACCAATGAGGAAGTGTCCAGGAGATAAGGGAAGAAGATCGTTTGGGTCAGAGGACATTGGGGTAAGAGAACGAGAGTTTAAAATTTCCTCAATTTCGATAATATACGTCTGTAATTGTTCGTAAGTCAGTAATGTGTTTCCTACAGTACGTATAACATGGTGTTTAAACGACTTCACTCAGGCCTCCCAGAGGCCGCCGAAATGTGGTGAGTGTGGAGGAACGAATTTCCAATTCACCTGTTGATTTTGAATAAAATTTGTTACTTCCGGGTCATTGTAGGTTGTTTGAACGAACTCTTATAGTTCTTTTAATTCTCTGTTGGCACCCACGAAATTTGTGCCATTATCAGAGTGGATTGTGCTAGCTCTCCCCCGGCGAGAAAATATCCTTTTTAGACTGCTGAGGAAAGCTTCAGTCGTTAGATCGCTGACCAGTTCGAGATGGACTGCTTTGGTTGCAAAGCATATAAAAATCGAGACATAGGCTTTTTCTCTCTTACGGTTGCTGTGGCGTTTTTCTTTTATAAAAAAGGTCCGCAATAATCAACGCCGACGTTCAGAAAGGGTCGAGAATAAGAGAGACGCTTTTCAGGTAGATTTCCCATTATATGTGACGTGCGCCGAAGAAAGGGGGCTTACTCTGGAAAAATTGAAATCGAGGTTTTTACACCTTTCGATAGTTTTTGAGTTGCTCTTTTTGATGAAACCATCGAAAAAAAATTTCCGAGCGTTGTTATTGCTAATAATTGAGTTGATAGGTACCCGAGAAATCGTGCTTTCGCTCGAGAGCTCGAGATCCCGTGAAACACCTCCCACCACTCACCACTACATCTCCGCGTCTCATCTTTACCCCTTCCGTGAGCAGCGCCGCTATATGCGTGAGAATGTAGTGGCAAGCAGAGATTTCGTGGTCTTCCCTCTCTTCTAAAAGTCGCGTCTATCGGGTCGACTTCGACCGCTCGTCCTGAAAAATCTCGCTTTCCAGAGTAAGCCCGCTTTCTTCGGCGCACGTCACATATAATCAATTCCGCGAGGCTTCGCTCCAAAATATTTAACGCATTTGTAAATGATGTTTCGCGTGACGTTACGACCGTCGATTGGCCAATACTGTTCTCGTACGCCATAATGAGTTGCTTGCGCAACTCATATAATCAATTAATGTGGTTACATGATGATTGCGCGGTAGGACAATTGGGTGCTTTTAAGTAGGTGGTATATTGGCATTTTGAAGTCTGCCTCCTACCTTTATGACTCCCTGGTCTAGAAAAGAATTCAAGCACAATAGACTGATTTTTTTATCTAAAGATTCTCCGCGAGAAAGTGCACTCATTTCTTTGGACAAACCTGTATTTTGCACGATTTCAAGAATAGTGTTCATCGCGGTGTCAAGTTGCTCACTCGAAAGAGCACCACTTGATCTTTCTATTTTATTTTTTGTTTTTAAATTTTTAATAAAAGGATTGCAATATGCGACTACATTTTTTAGTGTTCTTAGACTCGAATATCTTTCGAGCAGATTTGCACTTGCGGACGACTGATCTAGATTCGCATTGGATTCACGATTGATCCCATTTATTGCTTGAAATTGTGAGAGTGAATGACAAAGTGGGTTTAATCGTTCGTTTTTCCGGAATTTCTAAGGAATTTAATTTAGTTTTAGGCCATATGCTGCAATCTTGGTTCAACCAAGCTGGACCGTCTTTCCACAGTTTGGATTCCAAAAAATCCTTTGGATATTGGCGTCCCGATATAAGATCCGCTGGATTGTCGTGAGTTGGTACGTGTAGCCATTCATGCGGCTGTGATATTTCGTTGATTTCAGCTACCCTATTCACGACAAAGGTTTTTAGCGTGTGTGGCTCAGTTTTAATCCAATTAAGAGTGATCGTAGAATCCGACCAAAGAAATGTCTTATCAACATGCATTTGAAGTGACTGAATTGTGGATGTGTACAATTTAGTTATAAAACTGCTGCACATAATTCTAACTTCGGCAACGTGACAGGTTTTAAAGGAGTGACGCGCGACTTCGCACATATTAGAGCGCAGTGATGTTTGCCCTTATCATCGGTAGAGCGTAGATAGATACAGGCTCCGTAGCCTCTTTCGCTGGCGTCGTTGAAACCGTGAATCTGGGTTTCGATTGTATTTGGAATGGTAATGCATCGACCGCATTGAACGTCATTTAAAAGGGGAAGTTGATTTTGAAATTCTATCCATGCATTTTGTAAATCTGGGAGAACTGGATCGTCCCAGTCGATTTTAGTTTTCCACAATGATTGGATGAGGATTTTTGCTGAAATTACCACTGGCCCCAGCAGACCTAACGGGTCAAATAATTGCGCAGTTTGCAATAAGATAGACCGTTTAGTTATTTTTTCAATAAACTTGGTAGTTTGACCGTATAAACGATTAAATCGGACTGAGGGTCCCAATGAAGACCTAAAGTTTTTATTGTTGCTGTTGGATCAAGAGACATGTAATTGTTTCGCGAATCGCTGGGAAAATCTTTTGTTAATCGAGGATCATTTGATCCCCATTTTCTGAGATTGAATCCACCGTTGTGTAGCATTTGAATTAAATCGTCGCGAAGTACAGGGGCTTCCTGCAAGGATTGAGCCCCTGTTGAAAGGTCATCGACGTAAAAGTCGCGTTTGAGTACTGCTGAAGCGATGGGATGTGAGTCGCGCTCGTCGTCTGATAGCTGATGCAGAGTAAGAGTCGCGAGATAGGGGGCGAAAGACGTTCCGAACGTTACTCTATTCAATTCGTAAATTTGAATTGGTTCGTTTGGGGTTTCACGCCAAATAATTTTTTGATAAGCGCTATCTTCGTGATATACTTTAATTTGGCGATACATCTTTTCGATGTCGGCAGTGAGCGCGAATAAAAATGATCTGAATCTGGTGAAAATCGAAAGAAGATCGTCCTAAATAGTGGGACCGACCATTAGACACTCGTTCAGAGATCTATCTGAAGACGATTTCGCGGATGCGTCAAAAACAACGAGAGTTTTAGTGGTAAGGCTGGTCTCTTTGACGACCGCGTGATGAGGGAGATAGTAGCTCTTATTTACAGAATCTTTGGGTGATAATGACATGTGACCTTCCGAGAGATAAGCATTCATGCAATCTGAATATTGAGTTTTGAGGGAAGGGTTTCTTTCAAATTTTCTCTTTAAGCGCATAGAATCTTTGAAATGCAACATTGCGTGAGTCCGCGAGTTGATCTATTTTGTCATTAAATGGTAGTTTTACGATATACCGACCGTCGTCATCGCGTTGAACATGACTCGCGAAATGTATTTCGCAAGCTTTCTCTTTTTTTGAGTGCGTGGAAGTCGTTGGAACTGGGTCTAACTCCCATAAAATAGGTAATTTTTCGCCTTGATTAAAGAGGCAAAACATATTTGTTGAACGATTATTCGTTTTGCGAGGTTGATTATAGACTCTGCCTGCGATAATCCAGCCTAAACTCGTTTTCTGTAGGACGACAGTGTGTCCCTTTATTCGTAATTGACCTGTGCGCAAAAATGAATACGCGAATTCTGCGCCGATAATTATGTCAAAAGGAGCTGGCTCATGGAAATTTGGGTCAGATAAAAAGATGTTAGGCGGAATTTCAAAGTTTTTATTATCAAATCTAGATTTGAATGTAGCTGATGTCGCGAATTTAATATTAGTTTGCATGTGATCTAATGATATGAGCGGAATCTCTGAAGGAGTGTTATGCAGACCAAGTCGCGACACGGACTTATTTGTGATAGTTCACGATTGAGCGCCCCGTCTAACATGATACGACAGGATTGATAATTACCTTGACCATCGCGAATATCGACAATAGCGGTGGCTAAATATACTTCAGAAGGGACTCTTACGTGAAAGGTGCTTGTGGAAGCTACAGAATCAGCAGTTGATTTAACCTGATTTTCCTTTCTTTGTTCAAAATGTAACAACCCAGATAACAATACGTGCCGGCACGCGATCGGCCCGACGGGCTGGAGACCAGCGTGCCTGCTAAATGCATGCGACAGGCCGGCAGAGTCGGAATGCGACCGAAAGGCGGACAACGGCAGGCAACGGTCCGGCAACAAGCGGCGAGGAACAACGGGCCTGCGATTTACACGACCGCTGCAGGCTGATAGTGCGAGTAGTTTGGGATCAAAAACGCGCATGCGCGTTTCGGATCAGCTGTTCTTGTCGTATTTCATCTCGTGTGGCGTTCACACCCGTGAATTTTCGCTCGGATGTGTGCGATTTGCAAACAATAATTGTTATTCGTTCCAGATAAAATAGAAGAATAAGTAATCCACTTGTAAATGGAGTAATCCAATTGGAAAACGGAGTAATCCACTTGTATAACGGAGTTATACCTTTCATCGTTTGCGGTTTTTGGTATTGTTTTGGCTGTGTGTGGAACAAAAAATTTGTTAGCAATTTTTTGCTGTCGGTGTCCTTCAAATCAACAAAATTAGCAAATATCACGAAAGGTAATGAAACTCTGCATATAATAATATAAAGTTCAAGTTGAAAGAAAAATGTCAATATCATAAAAAGATATTTTTATAATGTTGACATTTTTCTTTCAACTTGGACTTATTATACGCAGAATCTCGTCATTACCTTCCGTGATATTTGGAAATTTTTATTTTATTTACAGAAGAAAAGATTTTTTTAATTTTAATCTACTCGCACACTCAGTCTGCATTTTACCGGATGGTAGCCTGCATTTTACCGGATCTAGTTCCTGCATTTTACCGGAGCATGGCCGGCATTTCACCAGACCGCGTGCGCCCGACTTCGTGCGGGCCATATAGACATCAATGGCGCGCGTATTGAGCTGCGCATGTACCGGCAGCTCGGTCTGGTCAATCGGCCCACGTGCCTGCTCATAGTATGCTACCGTGCCTGCTCATAGTATGCTACCGTGCCGGCATTTTGTTATCTGGGAAGGAATTGTGTCGCTTACGACATTGGCAACATCCCTTTAAGTGACAATCTACTGGATGGTGCGTACCACGTAGACAATTTACGCACAATGACGCATTTTTCACTTCAGTGAATCACTCTTGAGGGTCTAACTTTAAAAAATGCTTGCATGCGTAGATAGCATGTTCCCCTGGCACATAGGGCATGATACTTGAGTCTTTGTATTTTGTGTGTTTGAGGGAATCGTAGCCGAAAAGGCACGTGGCGGGTGTGAGCTGTGACCTGACGCGGGCCTATCATGGATTTTTTGTCCTTTGTTTAAGTTGTATTGCGCCTGAGAGGACCGAGTGATTTCCATTTGCGCTCGCCGCTCTAAAAATGTGATAAATTCCTTTATAGTCGGAATTTTTGAAGTTCCGGTGAACTCTTCCCATTTTTCACGTAGGTTAGTTGGAAGTTTTTCTTTAAAAACATGAATGAGAACTCAGTCCCATTGATCGACTGGTTGATTTAGCGCTTTCAAAGCTCTAACATGTTTTTGTAATTTGTCTAATAAAGCGTTAACCGAGAATTCCTTTGAAACAAGTGGAATGTTAAAAAGAGCTCTCACATGAATCTCCGCGATAAATTTGCGATTGTCGTAGCGATCGGTCAAAAATTTCCATGCAATTTCATAATTTTCGCTAGATGATTCGAGCGAAGCTATTAGCTTGGCTGCTTCGCCTGTGACACATGATTTTAAATAGTGGACTTTGAATATGCATGGTACTTGAGAATTTGTATGCACTATACAATTAAAAATGTCTCTAAATCCTAACCACGTGTCAAAGGTTCCTGAAAAGGATGGCAGACCGAGTTTGGGAAGATTGGGATCTAAGAGAAAACGACCTGTGTGGCCTGAAAAACCTGCGTTCTGCAAATTGATCGAACTCGGTTGTTCGGCGCGGTCTATACGCTATATTTACTGGAGCTACAGGCTGTGCATTTTCTGTATTTAAATGATTCAAAGTACCTGAATTTTCTGTATTTACTTCATTTGAAGGAAGTGCATTTTCGACATTTGCTCTATTTATTTGATTTACAGGAAATGTATTTGATGGATTTAAAGGCACTGTAATCTCGACTCTTTCTGAACTGCTGGCATTTTCTAGACCCGAATCGCTGCTCGAATGAACCGGTTTGGATTTTTCTTTATCGATCTCATACTTTTTTATTAATTTTTTTGCTCTCCCGTTGAGAGTGACAAACCTATTCTCGAAAGAGTTTCTCTCATCTTCATGAGCAGTTAGATCATTGTCGTCTTTGGCCAGCGACTCTAATTCATTTTGCGTTTCCTCGAATTCGTCCCATAAAAACGCATGTTTTAATAATCTACCATCGATATCTAACAACTCAAAGTCAGCGTCTGGGTTGGACTTGAAATCGTTTAAAGCTTTCTCAAAATTAGTTAATTTGCGCTTAATTGATCCGCGTTGATGTTTTAATGTGGCTGCGCGTTGACGTTGTTTCAATTCTGTCTGTCTTTGCTCGTCTTCCGTCATATTTGTTGGTTATATTATCGAATTGTGACGGAATAGAAAGGATGAATAATCATAGGATGGTGACTCAAAAATTCGCTTACGTTGACGGACGTTGAATCACAACATTTTTTACTGAATGATGATTGGATGCTGGGCGTTGCAAAAAATAGCGTGTGATACACGTGCGCGTAGGTGATTGGTAACTCGTGTGATTGCATCATTCGCCTGCGGTTCGAAGCATTCGTCTACGTTTTCGCACTCGCTTCGCTCGTGCGCTAACCATCGACTCACACTTCGAGCCTCCGGCTTATGCTGCAAAATTCGCACTCGCACACAATCACCTATTTTACGCGCTTGTATCACAAATAACTATTTTGTAACGCACGCACGAAATGTTCGCTTTTCGAGGCATGTATTGCGTGCGGGAAGTGACCAATTCCAAAGCCGTGGTAAAAAGCAGCTATAAAAAGACTTTTTCTAGCTGCTGCGCTTGCGCTCTTTGAGGAAGATTACTTTTTCTTGCTGTTGCGCTTGCGCATTTCGATTCAGATTTACTTTCCAGGACTGCCGGAATAATAACCTTACTTTATTATGATTTGACGCTTCAGAGACTGATTGTGAGTAGTGAATAGAGATTGAACAAACTCGAAGTGATAAGTTACCATAAATGACTGATAAATTACCATCAATTACCGATAAATTACCGAAAATTTCAGAAATTTTTGGATACCTGAAATTTCCGAAAATTTATCAATTTTCCATAAATTCCGGAAATTTGGGAAATTTAGCAATTTTCCATAAATTTCCGGAAATTTTTATATTTTTTCCAAAAAGCTTTGGCGACCGAAAATTTCCGGTAATTTAGCAATTTTCCATAAATTACCGGAAATTTAGCAATTTTACATAAATTCCTGGAATTTTTTGGAACCTTTACAAAAAGCTTTGGAGACCTGAAATTTCCGATAATTTAGCAACTTTTCATAAATTTCCGGAAATTTTGGAAATTTAGCATTTTCCGGAAATTTTCGGATTTTTTCCAAAAAGCTTTGGATACCTTGAATTTCTGGAAATTTTCGGTAATATAAATATTTATCGGAAATTTTCGGTAATTTTACCATAAATTCCCAAAAATTACCATAAATTTCAAAAAAAAATTATTCTTATTGTTTCTCAAATCGAAAATTTCCTGCCTTTGTTACAAAAAATATCGTGTGCAACAGGTGCTGAAAGTAGACAGTTGCAACTCTTGTGAAGTTTACAGTACTTGCCATCGGCTCATCTTCGGGTCGTTTCCGGCTCGTTTACAGCTCGCCTTCGGCTCGCTTCCAACTCGCCTACGGCTCGCCTACAACTCCCCTTCGACTCGCCTCTGGCTCGTACAGCAAACTTCACACTCGTGTGGAACTGCCTACTTTCCGCACTTGTAGCACAATATACTGTTAAAGTTATAGGTTTCGTTCGAAAGGTAATTTAATTCTCTACAAATCATACGTGAACGAAAAACTTTAACATCATAATTAATAGTAATAATTCATAATTATTACGTATTACCCTGGTCAAGAAAACTAACATCAAAAACGAATACGTGAACAACTTTTGTGATAAAATACATCCCTGAGGAGATATTCTCAAAAAACCGACTATTGGTACTTTTGAGTGAACAAAAAAGTGATTTTCTCGCGAAAAGGATCTGTTCAAATTTTGTCTCAATGATTTTTGAGCACTCCTAGGTACCCGAAAGAGCATGCCACATTCACTTTTCTTAGGTATGTCAAGCAGACTTTTTTTTTGCTTCCCGACCACCGTGAGTAGTTGAATTTTTAACCAACAAATGAAAAAAATTCTCGGCGAAAAATGTAATAGTTAATATTTCAATCAAAAGACGAATATTTAACAATATAGTTCAATCCTCAGAGAAAACATATTATTAATTTTGAAGCAAACAGTTGCATTTTTAACCAAAAAAGATTAAATTTCTAGCGAAAGAATTAAATTGTCTATAAAATAGACGAATTCTCAACCAATGAGTTGATTTTTCAATTAACAAGATGAATCTTTGACCAATAAGAATAATTTTCTAGCGGAAAAATGAATTTTCAACAAAATACATGAATTTTATTTTTAATCAATATCGCTACATTTACTTGAAATCAGAAAAATATTCTATCTGTTGATCTGTATATTATAAAAATGAAGAGAGTAAAATAAGTGAGGAATCTTTTTAAAATACATAAAATTATTTTTATTGTCTTATTATACATTCACCGTAAATCCCAGAGATATTAATTTATCTGAAATGAAAGCTACAATTATCCGACAATTTGTATCGGAAGATAAAAATTATCCGACATCAGATAATTGTAGTAGTCAAAAGCATTAATTTTCAAGAATAAGAAAGAAATTTTTTAACAAAATGGATTAATTTTTAACCATAAATTAAAAATGATAAATTTTCAAACAAAAATATTGAATAGTTAAATTTTCCGTTAAAACTGTTAATTTGCAAACAAAAAAATGATGATGAATCTTCAAACAAATAAATCAAATTTTTAATAAAGCAGCTCGACTTTACACCAAGTAGTTGAATTTTTAATCAACAAAAGAGAACAATTCTTGACGAAAAATGTAATATTTCAACCAAAAGACGAATATTTAAAAAATAGCTGAATCCCCAACAAAAAAAGATTATTGATTTTTAACCAAACAGTTGAATTTTTAACCAAAAAAGATTAAATTTCTAGTAAAAGAGATTAATTTTTAATAATAAAAACAAAGGAAATAAATTTGTAATCCAGAGGATACATTTTCTGAAAAAGACGAATTTTATACAAAATACATGAATTTTCAACCAAAAATGTAAACTTTCAACCAATAAAGACGAATTATCAAGCATCACAGACGAATTTTCAACAAAAAAGTTGAATTTTCAAGTCAAAAAGATGGATTTTTGTAAGACAGTTGAATATGTAATAACGAAAATATATAACTTTTCAATGAAATAGTTGAATTTTCAATAAAATAACCTGGGAAATTAAACTTATTTAATTTCAAATCAATGACATTACATTGACTTTAAATCAGAAAAATGCTATATCTATACGATGTATTCTAAAAATTACCGAGGGTAAAAAGTGAGGAATCTTTTTAAAGTGCATAAAATTATTTCATTGCCTTATAATGCATTCACAGTAATTGCCAGATATACATTTTATCTGAAGTTGGATGAAAGCGTTGCGAGAAACTGAGAACTATCAATTATCCGACGACCGATAATTTTTCTTGGTGCACGGAGAAAAAAATATGACTATAATAGTAAGAACACTAGTCATGCTTTTCTCACAGGTTTCATTTAATACTTTTGAAGCCGTTATCCCTCGCCAAAATAGCGCGAACTTCGCCTTGCTATATTTGCAAAGAACTCACTCTACTCTAGTATGAGTACTCTTACAAAAGAGATATTAGGCCACGCCTACTTACGAACCTAGCTTCACAGCAAGCACCGGTACGAGTGGCCTAACATCGCTTTTGTAAGAGTACTCATACTCTAAGAGGATGGGTTTTCTTACAACCGTAGCAAGGCAAAGTTCCTTTATGGTATGAGCCATTTAATGCTAAAATTGTCTGACCTGATGCCAATATTGGTAGGAATTTATACCAATATCGCACATGAAGTTCCGTGCTGTAATATTAAGAGCACATCCTACTATAACAGTGCGATTTTTTTCTCCGTGTAGTCGAATAAAAATTATCCGACATCAGATAATTTTAGTAGTAAATTGTAATTGGTTGGTTAAAAATTCAACAAGATGGTGTAAAGCCGAACTGCTTTGTTAAAAACTAGTGTATTTGGTTGAAGATTCATCATTTATTTTAAAAAGAGTTCTCAACTTTCCACAAATCCTTCATTTTGCTTCCTCATAGAGGAAGCTTTGTAATGGTAACATTTTTCAAAAATTTTAAATTTATTTAATTAAATCCTCCCTAATTTAAAAATGTCTAATACAATGTTCTAAGCAATTGTCTGGATGTGTGTGTGTGTGTGTGTGTGTGTGGATGTCACGCTTTTTTTTGAACACGATAACTAGAAAACGGTTGCAGATAAATTGATGAAATTTGGAGAGCTTTTTTTTCTTACTAATATCTTGAAACTGGCAGAAGGATTTCTAAAAATATTTATTGCATTTTTTTCTAGCATTCAAAAATATTTTAAAAATCGGTTTTTTATAGTAAAACTTTTTTCATTCGCATAATTCAAAGTTGATGCAAGAATATAAAAGATTCCTTGGTTCGGGACGAATCGATTGACCTGTAATATTAATACATTTTATTGAAGAGTAGGTAAGTTATGGTAATTTATATATTTTAAAAATCGGTTTTTATAGTAAAACTTTTTTCATTCGCATAATTCAAAGTTGATGCAAGAATATAAAAGATTCCTTGGTTCGAAACGAATCGATTGACCTATAATAATAATAATGCATTTTATCAAAGAGTAGGGAAGTTATAGTAATTTATACATTTTGAAAATCGGTTTTTTATAGTAAAACTTTTTTCATTAACATAATTTAAAGTTGATGCAAAAACAGAAAAGGTGTGTTGATTCGAGTCGAATCGATTAACCTATAATATAAATAAATGTTATTGAAGAGTAAGGAAGCTATAGTAATGCATAATATTTAAAAATACGGTTTTTTATAGTAAAACTTTTTTCATTAGCATAATTCAAAGTCAACGGCGATACCACGCTGAAAACACCAGTTCCCGTTAGATCACTGAAGTTAAGCAGTGTTGGGCGCGGTTAGTACTTGGATGGGTGACCGTTCGGGGAATACTGCGTGTTGTTGACCCGTCGTGGGTGTGGTGGACCCACACTGGTAGTATTGATCCACCTAGAAACACTACCCGAATCGGGTAGTGAGGCAAATGAACTTTCGAGTTCGAAATGCTAATCAATTTTTTTTTTTTTATAATTCAAAGTTGATGCAAGAATGCAAAAGATTCCTTGGTTCGGGACGAATCGATTGACCTATAACATCAATACAGTTTATTGAAGAGTAGGGAAATTGTGAAATTGCATAATATTTGAAAACACGGTTTTTCATAGTAAAACTTTTTTCAGTAGCATAATTCAAAATTGATGCAAGAACGGAAAAAATCTCTTGATTCGAGGCAAATCGATTGATCTATAATAATAATAATAAACTTTATTAAAGATTAGGGAAGTTCTACTCATTTATAATATCTGAATCATCAGTTTCAAACAGAAAAACTTTTTTCATCGACATAATTTAAAGTTGATGCATGAATAGAAAATACTTTTTGATCATAAATTTTCAAATAGAGTAATATTATGACAATTTTTGTGAAGAAATCATAAAGCTGGGAAAGGGATAGGGTGCGACAGAACTTTTCCTTTCCCTTTTCCAGCTCAAAAAATTATTATTTCGAACGCAAGATTTGATTTGTCTGATTTGTCTTTGTATTTAAAACATTTTTTGTACTATTTTGTAATGTTTCATTTTTGGTAAATTTTTATTTTTAAATTGAGCAAAATGAAGACTTTGGTTTGTCTATTATTGAAAAAAAATAACTAATGCTTCCTCTATGAGGAAGCAAATACATTTGCTAACGGGAAGCTAAGTGCTCGTGAAATGAGCACCATATAATTATAAATACAAACAAAGTGGAAACACTCGAGATCGAATTCACAGCTAGTTTATAATACATTGACCAAAAGATATAGCATTTTTCTGATCTCGAATACATGTATAATAGTTATTGATTCATAATGAAATTTGTCTTATTGCCCAGGTATACTTTAAGTAATAAGCCGTGAGTGCATGCAGACGAATAAGTGGCACCTTGAATGCAGGGAATTATAGACGAAAGAAAGGTCATCGCAGGTAGATTCATCTCCGTGCCGGCAATAGGGCTATTGCCCGGGCATTAGACCTAATTTAATTAGTATTCAGGCATTAGACCTAATGCCGTATTCGGTATAATGCCTACGACATATATATAAACACACACACACACACACATATATATATATATAATTTTCATTTGCAGGTATTATGTTTGATTTTTTCAATTAGCATAAGAACATATTAATCATACCTTGTGGTTTCCTATTATCAATCCCTGATGAGGGGTCTAAATTGGCCTCGAAACATGTTGGTTCCCTGGTAGTATAAAAAAGACGGATAAACTAAAAAGTGAGAGTTTGGTTTTGGTTGACTTTGTCTCTTTTTCTCCTTATTTTTTCATTTGGTTATTTTTGTCTTTAATGAGCCGAAAAGTGAGGTAGTTTAGAAGTCTGTTTTTTAATTCTGAATCTTTTTCATGTTCATTTTGCATGAAATTATTCATGATAAAATAGATTTCTGTTCGATCTTAATTTTTAAAAAAATTAAATAGAGACACTAAACAAATGATTCGTTCCAATCGGCAGGGTTTGTTTATGAATATTTTTTGATTTCTTTTAATTGAGTCTAAATATTTTTACCTCAATTTCTTGAAAGAAATCTTTTTATTTAAAAATTTGTGTAAGAAGAATGCACAAAATATTAGCAATTTTAGAAATACATAAAATTTTTTGGTTTGTTTCTTTTTCCCATTTGTGAAAATGTAATAATCTAAATAGATTCCCTGGCGGACCGAACGAACGGAACGGATACGCTACAGCGTATCCTTATAGTATCCACATCGTATCCTCTCCGTATCCTGCAAGAAAGACTCATTAAAAAAGAAAGATGAACATTTCACTTGTTGAAATTCGGATTCTGCGTGGCATTTTGCGTTAAAAGGGAACGGAGTAATCGCAATAGTTTTTCTTGCAACATTAAAAACTTTAAAAAAATATAATACTTACCGATAACGTCGGGTGAAGGCGACTTCAAACGCATCGTCGCTCAGTAGCAGTTAACTGCAGCCTATTAAGTGCTACTGAACAACAATGCGTTTGAAGTCGCCTTCAGCCCACGTTATCGATAAGTATTATATTTTTTTAAAGTTTTTAATGTTGCAAGAAAAACTATTGCGATTACTCCGTGACCTTTTAACGCAAAATTTCACGTAGAATCCCAATTTCAACAAGTGAAATGTTCATCTTTCTTTTTAAATGAGTTTTTCTTGCATGATACCTGCTAGAGGAGCAATTTTAAACTGGTGTCTCTCGTAAAAAAGCAGAACATAATACATACATTTTTGGGCCAATTTCAATGCAGAACTTTAAATTTTAGTCCAATAAATTCAATTCTACTTTCCATTAGAAGTCTGATAGAACCGCATAGAGAAGCATGTTGTACTTTGAGACATTTGTCAGTCATAATTAGAAAGCAAATAAGTGCGTGATAGAGGCTATTAGAAAAATTTTACTAAGTCAATTTCAGTCCCAATAGCCGTTTAAGTACCGAATAAAAGCAGTTAGAAACCGAATTCAAATAAGAAGGCTCTCAAGAACCATTTACGACCATATAGAAACATATTTGCTTTCTGTATGTTTCTAAAAGCTTTCTATTGATAACCTAATGGAAATTTTTACGAGGGCGTACTTGCCATAATCTCACCTTCAGGTCGTCTTAAGCTCATTTCTGTCTCGTCTCTGGCTTGTACAGCAAACTACACAATCGATTGTAACTGCCTACTTTCCGCACTTTTTGCACAATACACTATTTTCCAGCTCGGCCTGAAAAACTCTCTCATTATTAAAGGTAAAAACCGTCCTCCAATGATGCGACCTGTGCATCTATTTCAATACGTGAGAAATCAAGCTCTATAATTGTATTCTGCTCCAGCTTTAGACATCGTTAATAAATTATTGAAGTTGTAGCATGCGTGTGAACTTAGCCCCCCACTTTCAAAATTTCGAATTTTTTTTTAGAGTTCTGACATCCTTTTGAATAGTTCTACAGTTCCTGATAACTTTTAGAAATAGTTCCGGCATATAAATACTCTAAAAATGGATTTTTCAAAATTGGGGGCTAAGTTCACGTTCCCCCGCACTTTTCAAAAAATGAATTTTTTTTTAGAGTTCTGGGTAGATTTAGCATAGTTCTGGAGTTCCTGACACTTATTAAAAATAGTTCCCAAAAATTAGACCCAAAAAAAAATTTTCAAAAAATAGAGCCAGCCCCCCACTTTCAAAAAAATCAACTTTTTCTTCAATATTCCTGTATTTCCAAGAAAGTTCTGGAGTTCTATCACAAAATAATTTCGAAAAACTTTAAAACTCGATAGTTACACAATTTCGAAAATCCCAAAATTACAGAGAAATTTTTCGAAATAGTTCCAGGAGTTCTGATCAGAGTTCTGGTAGCCCCCTGAATAGTTCTAACAAAAAGTCCAATAAAATTTTCCGATAAACTCAAAATCCAAAAACCTACAACACTTTACACATGCCCAACAAATTTTGAAATTTAAAATTTTGAGAGTTCCAGGAGTTCTGATCAGAGTTCTGGTGGCCCCCT
>CAKNXH010057548.1:0-52955 GCA_932178445.1 Andricus quercusramuli | reverse complement strand
AAAATAGTAAGCAGCTATAGGTTAAATCCAAAATAAGGATCAAGTACCTTACTTTTTTTCTTACAGAAAATTCGACAGCGGTGCAGATTATTTTATGGAAAAAATGAATGGATTACGATTACATACTTAACGCAAAGAAAATTTGAGTAGCACGCATCACAGCACTAATGCAAACAAATCAGCAAGGGAGGCGGTTATTAAAAGGCTGATATGGAGAATTCCATTGACCGGAAATGGAAAGGAAAAAGATAAGAAAATCATATTTACAATTGTAGACGTTCTCCATATTTTAAATCCTAAGATTCAACATTTTATAAAAAGTCCTAAATTCTAATCCTAAATTCTAAGATCTTTATTTATATATTAAAAAGATATAATTTAAAAAATATGTACAAAATTATCTGTATAAGTAAACTGTAAAGAATTTTTCTAAAATCATATTTAAGAAAAAACTTACGATTTAGCTTTAGAAAAAATTCCAAGTTAACGAAAAATGTAACAATGATGTAAAACATAAAACTGATCATTTCTTTTTAAGAAACGCTGATCCAATACTGTTATTATACATATAATATGGATGTTTAGTTAGGAGAAAGATTTATCTTTTTATTATAAGTAACACTTTTAAGGAACTTCATTGAGATCGTCAAGTTTTAGGAATAAATAAAACGTTAAAAAAATGAAATAACAGCGAAAAAGCCAAAAAACGAAAATAATTTCTCATCGATGATTGTTCTCCACTCAAAGTATTAAATACTAGTCATTTTCAAACAATTTCTTTATAAAATACCAATCTAAGCTAATCATACTATACGTTAATATTCAGTCCTGAATTGTTAATAAATCATTAACAATTTTTCTAATTCGTTGAAATAAATGAAAAATTATTTCAAAAATTGGAATAGTAAACTCTGCACGCTGTCAGAAGCTAGCCGTGTTTCAGCGAAATACAAAAATGCAACATTCAGCGTAACAAAAAAACACATTAATCTGTTTGGAAAATAACAATACTGAGCCTTGAGTAAAACATTTGATAAAAGACGCTGCTATGATTGTATAGCAATTCAAACTTACAGAGTGGCTAATGCGATTCATCTATTCTGGAATTTTACAGGACGCTATTCTGTACTAAAAATACAGGCGTTCTAGTATTTCAGGAAGAAGCTGGTACTGGTAAATATCAAGATAATTTTTGTAACTACACAGTATAGATCATAGGAGTTTATATTATACGCAAGTTAGCTCAAGTAAGTTATCATTACTATTGCAATGACTAAAATTAGTACCTCCTCGATATCATGACCTTAGAATCAGAGGGTTCTATCACACTTTTTAAAATTCAAAAATGAATCAAGAATCTATTTTCATAGTCATTTTTCACAGTTAGAAAGTTCTATCTTGAGTCCATTTGGTATACTTTTGAGCAATAAAGTTATATCTCAAAATTAAACAATTTAATGAAAATTAATATTGGCTTCCTCGATAAATTCTCTCCCATTCGTTTTACTTGAGTTATTTTTTATGGAACCCGTTTCTTAGCATCAATTCAACTTTTTCTATATAAACTATTCTCTAATTCTTAGGTCACGAATATTTTTACCGTTTTGTATTAAGGTAATTACTAAATTCCATTATAATCAAACAAATCTCACACTGATTTCACGATAGACTTAAGTTAGCCAGATTTAAAAACTAGTATAATCAAGTTTGATTGTCAGCAAAGTAAAAACAAAAAAATGTTTTAGAAAGTTCAGGAGCACCGATCTAGAAAAAATTGTACGAAAGCCGTTCTAGCCAGTTTCATTCTTTTTATGAAAGAAAATGGTCTAAATTTATAGATGCTATTTCCAAGTTAAAATTTTTATATATTTCATGGAAAAATAAGCAACGTTTGAGAATAAAATTAGAGAGGGTGCGACGGTTTTCGTACATTCTGAAGCGAAATCTTCAGTTAAATTATTAAAAGAGAGTGCATTAATCTCAATGTTTCAATCTTCTCAAAGAGAATCGTCAATATTTTTTTTTTGTTTGAAAGAAATGTTGATAAGCCGTACTTTTAAGCACAGAACCTTGAGCTGCAAAATGTGACTTGAAAGTCTTGCTTCAGAAGATTTAAAAAAATTTTAAAGTTAAAAAGGTTTTGCGTGACTTGACAAAATGGAGTGAATGCTACCGTTTCTTTTTCAACCCCTTTCGATATCCTTTGCCAAACCACCCAGGATTTTTGGCAGTAGATATGGGGGTATTTACATCTAATGACATAGCCTCCGCCTCCTGAATTTGTTCAAGCGAAGAATTATTCTCCATTTCCGTTTCTGTTTCCTGCAGAAGAGCGTCCATCGTAACTGGATCATCTCCATCTCGCTGGTAATACAAACACGTAAGAGAACCTTCGTTTTCCATGCAAAACGTACAAGCAGGTTTTGGTTTCAAGGTTTCCGTTGATATGGCTGGTACTTGAATAAAGGGGTAGTAAAGAAAGGGAGAAAGTTGTGGATACATATACATCGGAGGAAATGGCAAGCCCATGGAAAGAAAAGGCAGAGCAGCAAAAAAGGGAGCAGGATAGGCAGTCATCGGTTCGGTCAACGTGATTTGAGATACACAATCCGTTTCAGATTTTGGTTCGACTTTGATAACTTCCGGTTCCTCTTCTTTAACGACTATTAAGCTCTTCTCCGTGGAAGAAACAGGTTCCTCAAGCAATGGCTGCGTCGTCGTCGACTGCTCGACATTCTGCAGCCGTATCGCGTGGTGAAAAATGGGATCTTTCCCTCGATTGTATTCGGGAATCTTTATGCCTAAATGCAACATGACTTTTCTCATGACTTCGTCACACTTCCCATTGATTTTTAGAGTTGCGTTCTCATCTTTGGGAGTCCACTGTAAGTTCACGATGTACAAGGAAGATCTCTTATGAATGGGTCTGTCCATCTGCCAGAGCCAGGGGTATTTCTTGAGAACTTTTAAACTAGAACCGAGGCAGAGAATGACGTCGGCTTGCTTTGCTGCCCTGGAGGCTCCGCTCCAGTTAATTGGCCACAGTAAATTTCCCCGCTCACCGAAATGAACGATCGAGTCTTGAAGCGTGGAATTACATTTGTGACATATTCTACCGGTACCGTGAGAGTATCTGGCGGTTTTCTCAGTTACGTCAAAAAGTCGCCAGTATTCTCGAGAAGGTTTGCAGGTCTTGCAGACCTCGACATACATGTTGCCATGAACTTCGGACAGCAAGGTTCGCGGAATGCCGCTTCGGAGATGCAGGCCATCACAGTTTTGAGATACTATGTGCTTTAAAACGCGCGCCTTGTACAGAGCGTATAAAGCCATGTGAGTAACGGTCGGCTCGGCCTGGCTCAAGTCGTGGTTCCTGTTCGGAATCAGAATTTTCCTTAGTTTAGCTTAGCTCAATTAACATAGTAAAATATTAAATTCAATTTAATAAGTTAGGAATATTACCTCAATCTTTGAAGGGAAACGTTAGTAAAAAGTTTTTTTTTAGATGATTTCGAAATAAGTCATTAAAATTTTTTTTTGAAAGAAGTCAATAATCACAAAATTCTGTAAGATCATTGCTCACCCACCCGTTATCGTAAATATTTTGAAAAAATCTGATTATTATGATAATTTGTTTAGCTAATTTATTAGCTTCCAAAAATTCTACTATTATTACTAAATTCATCAAAACTACATTCGATCCCAGTGTCACAAACTTTTTAGTTTATAACCATTTTTTGATAATCACACACATTTGTGTTAAATAACATTATTTTTGGATAATAAATCAGAAACGTCTGAATTTTAATATTTTCTGACTAAATATTTTAGAGCTCTCAAATGAGTATATTTTTTAAATATCACATACCCAATATCTTTCCCTTGTTGCATTCTCGTCCAAACACCATTAGTACCTCTGTAGTCTGGAATGGAAGCAGCGGTGCTGATGCCAGCACCTGTATAAACCGCAAGAGACGTTGCTCGGCTAATCGCAGCTGCTAGCCGCATACATTTTTCTTCCAAAATCTCTGGCGCATCTTCGACTTCCTCCTGCCTTGCTTTCACTCGGTCTCTTTTCTTCTGCCTGCATAGAAAAACATAAATAATAGCCTAAACATTCTTTTATTTTAAGATAAATAACTCGCAAAAAATAAATGGTTTGGAAAACAACTACATATTGTTGCATTTTTTTCATCAACTTTGGTTCCTCATTAAGCAAATATATATATATATATATATATATATATATATATATATATATATATACACATACACACATATACACACACACACACATATATATATACATATACATATATATATTAATTAATTAATTAATTTGAGATAGAAATGAAATCCACTTTCTCATGAATAACACTGCCACACAAAAAAATCCTTTTTTGGATCTGGAGGTCAGACCATGTTTACTATATGTTTTTGGGGCCGCTGAATCCGAATCCGAGGTCCAAAAAAATCCCAGCAAGTCAGGGTTTTGACATAACCTCAAACAACCTCATAACACTTTTTTCCCGAGTCCGGAGGTCAGTCCATGTTTACTACAGTACACTCCCGCTAACTGCAAGCTTCGTAAGTTCCACTTTTTGCCTCTTCTCCTCCACACGTATTTTAACGCACACTCCATTGTGTCTCCCACTTAAGCGACTGCGAGTCTCTGCGCATGTCCGAAAGCGCAAGCTCCAACGCAGCGTGGTTATACGACGGAACAGAGTAGGTGCACTCAATAAGTGCTGAATTCTTGGAATTATACTCCCCTACAGCCCGTCAGACTGACAGTTACTGGGAGTGTATACTGTATAAGTTTTTGGGGTCGCTGAATCCGAATTCGTAGTCTAAAAAACTCCCGCACGTCAGGTTTTTGATTTTCAAAGAAACTCGTGAAATTTATTCATCCGACTTACGTGTGTTTGCATCCAGGGCACCTCCCCGCGGCGACGGCGGGCAACGGACTGAGCCTGTGATCCGGCTAAGTCCTTGGATTACGGCTTTGATGCCGACGTGGCAGACGCACGCAAGTTTTTAGAGATTATTTCAGAACTCTGACGTGCTGAGGGTTTTTGGACCTCGGATTCGGATTCAGCGACCCCAAAAACATATAGTAAACATGGTCTGACCTCCAGAATCGAAAAACTTTTTTACGCGGTTTTTTGAGGTTATGTCAGAACCCTGACGTGCTGGGGGGTTTGGGACTTCGGATTCAGTTTCAGCGACTCGAAAAACATATAGTAAACAGAGTCGGACCTCCATATCCGAAAAAAATTCACATTTCAAAATTAGATTTCCAAACTGACTCCTGTTCGGCTCATTAGAGACGAATACAGAACAAAGAAAAAAAGAGTGAGAAAAAAGAAGAATGAGGGAGAAACAGAAAAATGTTAACCAAAACAAACCTTTCATTTTTCCGTCTTTTTTATACTACTAGGTAACCAACATTTTTCGAGGTCAATTCACACCTCTTCATCAGAGATTATGTATAGGAAAACTACAGGTATGAATAATTTAAAATTATGTTAATTAAAATTAACAAAATACCTGAAAATAAAAATATATAGACCTTTATCAAAAAGGCCTATATAATATAGACCTTAGAAATATGTATATAAATATATGTAATTTAAAAAAGGGTTAAACAACCACCGCAGGGTCCCACTAAGAGCAATTGTCATCTAAAAAATGACACCAGCTCCCAGTAGAACCGCGGTAAATCACACTTATGGCCACGTCTCACAACCGTGAGATGGGTGGTCACAGGGCACGATGAAATCACGACGACAGGTCGGCGAAACCCTCGTGTGTCTTGAGGACACGAAGCGACCCAAGGATGACAGCTTTCTGCATCCATCTGGATAGTGCCTTGGCATATTTTTGGCACGCCGGTATGGCTTTAAGGTTACGAACCAGTGATAGTTTCGCACCTCCGAGAGCACCTACCACAAGACCAATTACTTGTACCGTATATTTTGAGTACTGTCGTAGCAGTTCTCTTTTAAGGTCTTGATACCTCTCCTCCTTTTCTTTCTCCTTGGCAGTGATGTTGTATTCCGACGGAGCCGAGAATTCGATCACGAATATAGTTCGTTTCTCGAAGTCTTGGAGAACGATGTCAGGCCTCGAGTACGCAACGGAGACTGCTGTCTGAAAATCGTAGCTACAGAAAACTTGGCACTTCTCGTTTTGGACAATTGACTCTATCTCTCTTGGAGCGTTCGGCAGGCAGGGTCACGACCGACACAGTAAGAGCGACAAAGATGGTAATAAAGCAATCTTAGGGCCGCATTATGTCATCATAATGCTCATGGTATGCTCATGGTATCACCCTGAAAGACCCCCTTCTGGAAGGTGATGTTGTTCGTTGTCACACGATAATTTCTAGATCAGATAGTAAATCTAGTTTTCCAAAGAGACATCAATCTTTCTATGCATCTCACTATGTGTGGACTGCGGATGCACCTTTAAACTTTCCAATAGACGGATGATAAGTCTATGGGAGGTTGAATCGAAAGCTTTTCGATAGTCTATCCAGGCCTTTGACAGGACGCGCTGATGGGCTGCAGCGTCTTTACAGACACACCTGTCAATCAGCAGGTTCTCTCGACAGCCTGCTGCACCTTTTTTCGAGCCACGTTGTTCGTACATCTCTCGCCACACAGGTTCAATTCGTCGAACAATCCTGTTGTTTAGGACATCTGAAAAATCTTATACAGTGTGTTCAAACAAGTTCTGGGCCTGTAATTCTCTGGGTTGGAGGAGTTGCCTTTTTTGGCGTCCTAACACCAGCCACTGTGGAATGGGCGTCTCCGACTTTAAATATGGGATAAATATGCGGGCCAAATGTTGGTGTGTAAAAGTAAACTTCTTCCACCAGAAGTTTCTGATGCAATCTGGTCCAGCCGTTTAAGATTTCTAGACAATGTTTACATTTTTATTATTTCGAATACACAAGCAAGTTTTACGACTACGTTTTATTTATCTCCTGATCTTAACCGTCCGACTTAAGAATCACTGCAAAAATAATGTTCACACTAGAGGTCGGACACGCTGGCCGATCTCTGGGTAAATTAAAAAATTCTGCATTTTAGTTCGGACAGATTAAAAATCTCTAAATATACGATACATAAATTGACTTTGCCAAGGATTTTGAGAACTTCTAAGTCTCCCACCTTTGAAAAATGCAGCAATTTCAGTCAAAACTTAATTAACGTAAGTCATAACTTCAAAATAAAAATGTTCCATTTTCTGACACAGGAAGCTGCACACAGATAAACGATGATAGGCTTACTAAACATTTTCAATACCGATAAATTAATAGAAGTTTACATAATTTTTTTTCCCTTGCGTGTCACTAGAAAGTATGCAGAATACAAACATCTAGTTACTTTTTATAATTATACTTTACTGAACTATTCTTACTATAAAATGTACGGGACTGTCCGACCACTGATACGTGTCCGGAGACTGGTACACTTAGCCAATATGTTATTTACAAATTAATTTGCATGGACTGTAATGCAGTTTATGTAGGGCAAACACGTAGGGCACTTACACTAAGGAGGGATGAATATCAAAATAATTTTCATAGAAGTCTTAGATATCATACAGTCATGATTTCAATTGGGACGATGTTAAAATCCTTTATCATGAGAGAAGTCAGAGAAAGAGACAATTCATGGAAATGTTATTTATAATGAGAGAATGTGACAAGGCTATTAATTTAAAAAAGGATCTCTCAAGATACAACACAGTATGGGATAGGATTATTAATTGGATAAATTAATTTCTGTTGCTTACTATTTAAAAGAATTCTTTATAGAAAAATCAATTACTCATCAATGAAATGGAAAATGAGACTGAATTACCTTTTTGAAAAATTTCTATATATTTTTATTTTCATGTATTTTTTAAATTTTAATTAACATAATTTTCAATTATTGATACCTTTATTTCTCTTATACATAATCCCTGATGAGGAGTTGTAAATTGATCTCGAAATATGTTGGTTCCCTAGTAGAATATATAAAAAAGACGGAGAAAGAATAAGGAAAAAGTGAGTGGTTGGTTCTGGCTGACATTTTCCCTTTTCTCCCCCTTTTTTCCTTTGTTATGTATTTGTCTGTAATGAGTCGAAAAGAAGGTAGTTTGGAAATCTAATTTTGAATTGTCATTTTTTTCATGCTCTGATTCAGTTGCATGAAATTATGCATAAGAAAGTACATTTCATTTTGATCTTAAATAAAAGTTTTTAAAATTGAAACACTAAGATCATGATTCGTTCCAATTTGCAGGCCGATTATGAATATTTTTCGAGTTCTTTTAATTGAGGCCAAATCATTTTTTACCTCAGTTTTCCGAAGGAAATCCGAGAAGAAATATTTTCATTTAAATTTTGTACAAAGGATGTTTTTACATTAGCAATTGCAGAAATGTACTAATTTTTTGGATTGATTTTTTTCCTATACAGAAAATGTAATAATTTAAATACATTGGTGCAGAATTATCCACATGAATATAGTATTTGCTTCCTCAGATGAAGCATTTACGTGATAATAAATAAATCTATTTCAATTAATTCTGTCTTTCAAAATTAGAAATTAATCAATTATTTTTTGCTAGTTGGGGAAACTATGCTAGAGTAGATCACTTTCAAGAGTAGGACATTTGAATTTATTGGGATATGCAAAAATTTGTTCTTAAAACTTTAACCTCTATATTTGACTTTATTTTAAAATATTAAACAAACAAAAAATGGCAACGGCCATACCACGCTGGAAACACCAGTTCCCGTTAGATCACTGAGTTAAGCAGTGTTGGGCGCGGTTAGTACTTGGATGGGTGACCGTTCGAGAATAATACTGCGTTGCTGTTGGCGGTCGTGGGTGTGGTGAGCCCACACTTGTAGTTATTTACTACAAGAAACTATCCACCTAGAAACACTGCCCGAATCGGGGTAGTGTCACGCCTACCCCTAGAGACTGTACTATTTATCATTAAAATGGTTTCATTTTGAAGTCAATATGTGATATCGGATATTTTCAATTATGCACTAATATAAAGCATTTATAAATTTTGTATGATCTTCTCTAGCATACTTTTTCTGTTAGTATCTCTTTGAGAGTGATAAAAGCTTGAAAGCTGATATAGATAAATACACCCCATTTAGTACGAAGACCCCCATCCGAGTATAACCAATCAAAAGGCTGCGCAACTTCGGTGATCCTGCAAGAAGCTTCAAGGCTGTTTGAACTCACGCTCTAATCTTAAAATTCAATCGTGTCATTATGCTCAATAAATACTAGAATTAAATATTTTTAAATAATCAGCCATTTCCTTTTTTAAATGAAAGTGTGTCAACACAACAAAAAACTGCGTAATTTTAATAAGTTGTGCAGTTTTTCGCTGTGTTAAGTGGTGTAGATACACTACTATTTAAGAAAATTAGTTGGGCTTAGTATCTAAAAAATATTTGAATAGAGTATTTATTGAGTAAGTCAGGACGATTGAAATTCGAGGTTGGATCATAATGCCGTTCTGGTGAAGAAAGTTGCTATCCACATTAAACGTTAAACCAAGATATTCAACGAAACGTGTTTGCATCTGTACCTTTTCACTATTATTTTTTCTTGGGTAAATCAAGCCTACTCTATTTTAATATTTTAATTTAATTTAATAATTCCTGGTAATCTTACCGGTCCACTGGCTACCCTGTATACATTGATATTATTTAATATTACTCAATTTGTTTTTAATTAGTCCAGAGATTCAAAACTTGTTCCAAACAGTCTTTACATGGTTCAATCCAGCTCCGCCATATCTCTACAGAAATTTCTGAGTTTGCTTTTAAATTTGAAATCCAATTTTCGAATATTTTTTCTCTCCTGAAAAATTTCCATTTTATAATTGACTCATGAAACTTTACTTGACTCATTTGAAACTATAACTTTAGGGAATATCATTCTTAAATTTCTCGAATTCTCAAACGCTGAATTGGAAAAATTAGGTTCCTTTGGCAACTTTGAACAATTTTTTATATTATAGGCTAAGACTTCACCTGTGTTTTCTGTTAAAATGGAACTGCTTTCGCCGTTTATGTTTTATTAACGTTTTCCCATGAACTAGATACATATAAAGTTGATTAAAAAATTAACAATTAAAAACAAATATATAAACATAGAAATAAGTAAAAATATGAAATCTAATTGCCGGGAGTTGTAAAATTTACACTTCTCGGGTGCATATTTTATCTTCAAAGCTCCTTTCACGTAGTAGTAGCCACGTCATTTTAATCATAATATAGATTCAAAAAATAAATAAAAACAATGGAGGTTAAAAACTCTATTTAGACTTAGACGATTCAGAGAAAATGGCCATACCTTAAGTTAACCTCTTTAACGATGTCACCGCACGACACTAAAATCTCATTTTCTTCAGGTGACCGGCTTTCTTCAGGTTTTTGCAAAATAGCAGCGACCTGCAAGAAAATATACAAATTTGAAAAACATTTGTTAACATCGCGACAAGCCAGCATCTAACCGGAAAGTTTCCAGAGAGAACATTCACTAATCCCAGAGGTTCAACGAAACTACGAAAGTAACATATGCGACTGAATACCTTTTTGACAGTGGCAACTCGTTCATCTTTGACTTTAAAAGACTTCGATGCTGCCGAACGTCTTCTTGACAACAACCTCTCCTTCACATCTTCCTCCATCTTTAATCCAAACCAGCTCCTCTCGACACTATACTCCGCATTTGAATAGAATTATGGACACAACCATGAACCTATCATCATCATTCTGTATTTATGAATAAGAGACAAATGACAATCTATCACACAGCCCTGCGGATTAGATTTTTCGATTATTTAATGAGCAGAGGTGAAAAAATGTCCATTGTAGATTATCAGACAGTAACAAATGCTCCGAAACATATACATGCTTCCCCCAAAACCGATCTTATATAGATTCAATACTGTATGTGCCCATGCAATTATATCTTCATTACATTTCTCTTTTAAATAAACTAAACTTCAAACAACTTTTTATTTTAAGCACTGTTATGTCGAAGGATCACAATTACTGAAACATGTTTTGTATCAAATGAAGGATGATTATTTTGATCGACTTGTCAAAGATGGAAGAGATTTAATTGTTTTTTTTGCAGCGCCCCTATGGCTTTATTTCGAAGTATAGAGATGATATTTTTGGAGTGTCGATAAAGCAGGAATTTTTCGATCATTATTCATTCATACCATACTTTCAGATTAAATTTCATAAAAATAAAATTAATATTAGCAATTAATATCTTTATTCTCATTCCTACGTCATATCAAATTTTAATTACAAATGAAACAAATATAATAGCATATTCCACTGGTCTGCACCAGTTCTTCATTTGGTGTAAGAATTTTTGTTATTATAATTTTTTTTGTCTTTCTGAATCAAGTTAAAAAAAATAAAAAAAAAAAAGAAGCTTGAAAAAGTTATACTTCTAGATAATTTAGACTATATTTATTTGCAGGGTCCTTTTTTGGCTTTTTCAAATTACTTTTTTTTTCTTTAGAATAACAAAAAAAATCGAAAAATTCTTGCACCGAATGAAGAATTGATTTATAATCAGTGGAATATGCTACAAATGCAAACACAGCAAATGATTCAATTTTTAATAACAATTTAAGCATTGCTGGATATTTCCATATAAAAAAATGTTATATTTCAATATATTTATAATTAATAACTACAAATCACTTACAGAATGCATCTAGAGTCAAAATTCGCGCACAAAGATCCAAACTTTGCGTCCCCCTCTCCATCTACCAACAGCTCTTCCATGGTTCATTCCACTCTTTCCAATTCCAGGATACTTAGGTCGTTCAAAATACATTCATGGCAATATAAAACAGCCCGAAAAACGTAAGAAATGTTAAGAAATCAATTATATAATCAAGAATATTTCCTCTTCTAAAAATTCCGGAATTAATAGTGATTAATCTACATGCCTCTGACTTTTGTTCAAAATTAAATTATTCTCTTGAAAATTCGTCTTTTTGACTTGAAGATTCAACAAATTTATTGAGATTTATTTTTCTTGCCTAACGATTTGTCTAAATTAAAAATTCAACTATTTTGTCAAACATTTATCTTTTTGGTTTGAAATATCATCAATTACTGTAGAAATTTCACCTTTTGTATTAAAAATTGCAACCTACTGGTTAAAATCTAATCTTTTTTGGTAATAAATTAATTTTATAGTTGAAAATTTAAATGTTCTGTAGAAAGTTCATATTTTCAGTTCTAAAATTTAACAATTTAATAGAAAATTTAATTATTTTGTTGAAAATTAGTTTTTGTTGGATAAATCCAGCTGTTTATAAAAAAGCCCGAGAAACATAAACATTTTTTAAGAAATCAATTATACGAAGTCCAATATTGCGTATCAGAGAAGATAATGTTTATCATTTTAATTTTGAATTCCTTTTCATTTTGGCATTTGAACTGCTAAAGAGAAAAATAATATTTTTTTAAATTTTAGTTAATGAATTAGAAAATAAATAACTATTTTTTAGGTACGAACTTATGTTAGAGTCCGCCAAATAATGATTATTAAAGAATAAAAACCATGCAGATTAAATATGATATCTTCTTTCTTCTGATAGAAATTCGATAGCTTCGAGGCATACATTTATGTTGAAGAAAAATTTGTATAATTCTAGAATTGGCAAATGTCTGCAAAACTTATAGATTATTAAAAATATGTAGCAGTGTAATTAAAAGTTATTCCTAGGAAAATTTAAAACAGATAACAATAGAAGAGAACTAACTGCTACATGCCCCATATAAATCGTCTATGCGAGGTCGGTGTTTTACGCTGTGGGCGCCAAAGTGTCGACGTTTGACGTTTTTGGTTGAATTCGGCTGGTTGAAAATTCGCTTTTTTTGTTGAAAATTAGTTTTTTGAACTGAAAATTTAACGATTCGATTTTTGGTGGAAGATTGAACTATTTCGTTGAAAATTCACCTTTCTTGACTGAAATTTATTTTTCTTGATGAAAATTCTTCTTTTCTGGTTTAAAAGTCAACTGTTTTCTAAAAATTCCGACATTTTAGCTTGAAAATTTAACTCTTTTGTTTAAAATTGATATATTTGGTTGAAAATACATTCACCAAATCCAGTTGAAATCTGGCAGGGTTCTACACTTGAAATCGCAAAATCTCTCGGGAATGAAATATGTTGTGTTTTAGAGGAAATTAGGCGATACATATTTTTCCGATTTGCAAAAAAAAAAATCGAAAAAGTTATGCGTATTTGAATGTTATGCTTTGTTTTTCAAGAAACCCGAATTTTTTTCTTTAAACCTCTATAACAATTTTTGTTTAACTTATAACTTGATAAAGGAGATATCTTGTGGGTTTGATGCTCGCTAACTAACTTTTGATAGCCAGGAGAATTCATTTTTCTTACAGACGAATTTTCCACCTTTTCTTGGAAACTATAACAGATACGAGAGAATGTTAAGATAAAAGTTTGCACGTAAAATAAAATTCTATGAAAAATGTCTTGTTATTTTGCGATATATTTCATAGTTCGAGAAAAATTCACAAAATGCATTTTTAGGGGAAAAAAAATTCTCCCGGCCTCAAAAATGGTTTAGCCCGCATGATGCTGATGAGATGCCTTTCTTAGATTAGTAGAAACTTTTAAAAAATATTTGGAAGAATAAAAAAGGTGGGGTTTCTCAGAAAATACTTTTTATCCATGTTTTCAAAATTTGAAGAAAAAAATACAAAACATTTTCGTGAAAACCCCGCCTGTTTTATTCTTCTAAATATTTTCTAGAAGTTTATACTAATACATAGTTGAAAGGAAACTTATCAGCATCATGCGGGCTGAACAATTTTTGAGGCCGGGTGAGCTTTTTTTTCCTAAAAATGTAATTTTTCCCGTAAACTATGAAAAATATCGCAAAAGAACACCAGACATTTTTATAGAACTTTTTTAGACGTGCAAACTTTTATCTCATCATATTTTCGTATCTGTCATTGTTTCCAAGAAAAAGTGGAAAATTCGATTGTCATCAGAAAAAAGAATTCGGGTCTTTTAAAAAGCAAAGCACAACATTCAAATACGCATAAGGGGCCATTCGTTAATTACGTAAGGGTGATTTTGACAATTTTGGACTCCCCCCCCCCCCGTCCACGTAAGAAAACATAAGATTTCTTGACCCTCCCCCCCCCCCCTTTCTTACGTGATATTCAACTTCAAATTTTTCTTAATAGCGTTGAATACTTACATGTCATTAGAAAAACTAAAACACGTTGTTATTTGACATAAACAAAAGATTTTTATTCTTTGAAAAAATAATATTAGTCTTTGGAAGTCGTTGTAGCTACTGTGATTGTTCGAATGGAAACAATAATTGACGTAGTAAGATATTATGTAAGAATGGTTTTAACCACCCCTCCCTCCGAGCTAAGATCATGTAGAGATTTTTTCCCCCGCCCCCCCCCCTCGGGACCCTTACGTAATTAATGAATGGCCCCTAGCTTTTTGGAATTTTTTTTTTTGCAAATTGGAGAAATACGTACCGTCTAATTTCCTCTAAAAAACAACATATATTTCGTCTCAGAGATTCTGCGATTTCAAGTGTAGAACACTGCCTGATCTAACATGGATTCGGTCCATGTATTTTTTGGAAAATTCATCTTTTTTGGTGGGAATCAAATGTTTTTGAGTTTAAATTAAAATATTTTTTTGTTGAAAATTCGTATTTTTGGTTGAAAATACATGCATTTTGTTGAAAATTCGTCTTTTGGTCGAAAGTTAATCTTTGTATAGGTTAAAAATTCAGCTATTTGGTAACAAAATCAACTATTTCGTACTTAAAGGTACACTTCTGTATCTTTCTAATAAATTATATAATCAGAGATATTTTTTACAACTATCTGAAGAAGGGAAAAAGCTGGTCTTTTTTTAAACATATACGCGTCATATATTTCGCGTCACATTGTCGATGAGAATTTTACATGTAATCAATATGCATACAAACTAATTTGTATTATATTAAATAATATACTAACTTTACAGAATTATTCAAAAAATCATTATATTAAATACCATACCTTGGTCCGGGACTGCTTATGTTTATTGTTAATGTAATTTTTTAAGATATTTAGAAGTTTTAAGTAGATTAAAAAATAATTGAAAACTTGAAAAGATTTTCAAGAACGTACATTTTTGGAAAGTTTTGGACAAAAATGAGGTAATTTTTAAGCATTTCAAAAGATTTCAAAAGAATATAAAAATTTAATTAGGTTCACAGGAAAACTTAAAAAGATTTTCATTTTGAAAAATAAATTATGAGAGAATATTTGAAAGGATTTCAAAATTTTTCCAGATTTACTTTGTTTTTTAGAAATTGCGATAGGAGCATTTTGTGGTGGTTGTCCAAATTTTATCGTTGAATTCTTGTTTTATTTTCAGGAATTCTATATATTGAATTTTCAAGACAAAAAGACGAATTTTCAACAAAACATTTAAATTTCCAACCAAGAAGTATGACTTTTTAACAAAATTGTTGAATTTTCAAGAAAATAATTTAATTTTGAACAAAATAATAAAAATTGCTTGTCTAAAATACTATTTATACTATTTTTGGTCTCTGAAGTGAGCCAGAGGCCTGCCCTGGCGGACCGAACGAACGGAGCGGATACGCTACAGCGTATCCTTATAGTATCCACATCGTATCCTCTCCGTATCATGCAAGAAAAACTCATTAAAAAAGAAAGATTAACATTTCAATTGTTGAAATTCGGATTCTACGTGAAATTTTGAGTTAAAAGGTCACAGAGTGATCGCAATGGTTTTTCTTGCAACATTAAAAACTTTAAAAAATACAATACTTATCGATAACGTGGGCTGAAGGCGACTTCAAACGCATCGTCGACGGATAACGCCTATGAAGTACTACTGAATGACGATGCGTTTGAAGTCGCATTCAGCGCACGTCATCGATAAGTATTATATTTATTAACAGTTTTTAATGTTGCAAGAAAAACCATTGCGATCACTCTGTGACCTTTTAACTCAAAATTTCACGTAGAATCCGAATTTCAACAATTGAAATGTTAATCTTTCTTTTTTAATGAGTTTTTCTTGCATGATACGGAGAGGATACGATGTGGATACTATAAGGATACGCTGTAGCGTATCCGCTCCGTTCGTTCGGTCCGCCAGGGTGTAGATTAATCACTATTAATTCAGGAATTTTTAGAAGAGGAAATATTCTTGATTATATAATTGATTTCTCAACATTTCTTACGTTTTTCGGGCTGTTTTATATTGCCATGAATGTATTTTGAACGACCTAAGTATCCTGGAATTGGAAAGAGTGGACTGAACCATGGAAGGGCTGTTAGTAGATGGAGAGGGGGACGCAAAGTTTGGGAGCCAAGTGCTCCGCATCCACTCCTGGGAAAACGGCATTTAGTTTAGGAATGGATATTGGAGGCAAAGAATTAGAATCTATGAAAAAATCAATACGGCCGTTAATTTTTTTTCAAAATCATGTTTAAAAGGAAGCTTAACTTTCTCCCTTCAAAATGAGCCATGGTCGAAAATGGGGCGAAAGAAAACGGTGGAGATATATAACACTTCTTGCCCGCGGTTTCTACTACGTCCACGAAGGAATAGTAAGGAGTGGTATCACCCTATGTGTTCGGTGCGCAGAGGTGGGACAAGTGACGTCCAATAATTCGTTAATGCTAGCTACGAATGAAAACTCGTATGCTCCCTCGTGCACATGCGCAGAGCTGTTTTCGCAGTCACATGTTATACCCAGCCCTATCCGACCGTGTGCAAAAGCGCTGGCTAAAGTTTGATGCCAGCCGTGAACTAATCCGCTGGCGGCGCTGCTGCGCTTCTTGCTGGCAGGTACATTAAGCTATATGACAAATTCAAATAAAAAATGAAGAATTGATGAAATAAATAAGTTTAAGTGAGTTATAGTACGCGTCAAAGAAATTAATTATTGTAGAAAAGGCTTTTTTATATTAATATGGCCGGATATAGAGGTAATAGATGCGTAGTTGCGAAATGCAATTCGGGCTACGAATCCTCTTTGGAGAAAGTTCACCTTTTTTCTGCTCCCAAAGATGACAGAGAGATTAGAAAATTATATCTAAGATATGTGTCACATTATCTGGAGCATGTTTCAATGGTATGTGATATAATATTTTTCGAAAACAAATTTTCAAACCGCCTAAAGTATATGTATATATATTTTTTAATTAACGGTAATCCAAAAGAGTATGAAAATATACAACTGAGAGTTCAAGTTCATGAATATCATTATTATTATTAATTATATTATTATCACATCAATATTAATAAGCTGAGAATTTATTGTATAAATGGTAAAAGTATATATATATATATATATATATATATATATATATATATATATATATATATATATAAAGAGCTATAAAAAATCTAAAAAATATATATATTAATTATATTTTCTTATGACTTTTAAAATAAATGAAAGTAATATAAAGATATAAAAAGACAGAATATTGCACAATATGCTCCAAGTATGCATGTAAGAAAATTAATGGATGATAAAAGTAAAAAAAAATAGTTGTGAATTCGAAGTGTCTAAGGGTGATTGCCAAAAATTTGACCACTTTAAACCCCACTCATTTTCGACTTTTCCTTCGAATAATATTTTTTTTCTAAAATTATTTCAGTAAAGTTCTTATATCAAAGCACAATTCAGTGAAGTTTCAAAGTTTTAGACTTCGTTTAAAAATTAAAAATGAAAAAGTACGAAAAATGTATTGTCAGGCAACTGTCCCAAACTAAAAATTATTAAATGAAAAATTGGTAAATAATATTAACACCATGTTTTTTAAACATTTGAAATTCACATATATCATTTATATTGAATTTAAAAGGATAAAAATCAAGAGTGGAGTTTAATATAGTAAATATTTATAATGCGGGCTAAATTTGTTAATTTTACACTTAAAAAATTTGTGGTATGGTTAAAAATCGATGTGCAACTTTAATTCCGAAAACATAAAATGATAGTCACTATTTTTGCATATTGCTTTTCGCAACATGTCCTGTAAACATGTATATTAATTTATCATACCATAAAATAAGAGGATATTTTGAAGTAAAAGAAAGTAAATTGTGAAAATATTAATTTTTTTCATATTTTAAAATATTTTAATTTCCTTTCACGCACCCTTTATCAACATGTATAGTTTATATCCATCACAAATACATCCCTTGATCTCTAAGTTTTATATTTTAATACTCTTGCGTAAAAGAACGCGCTACATACAAAAGAGAATCCAAATTTTACACGACTTAAAGCACTTAAGATTAACCATAAACTCATTAAACTGTGTATTTAACATTATGAGCTATGTACTTAACATTTTTTTGCCCTTGACAAAAATCCTTGTATGTATGTACATATTTTTAATTTAGAAAAATATATATTTTTTATTCTTTCAATCCTTTATTTTTATTTGTGATTATACGGGTAAGTGTGATAACTGGCTTGTATGATACAAAAATGTTAATAAAAATAAATTTAATTATGGATTTAGAAAAAAAATATTTTGTATCCCTTACGAAAATTTATTATAGGAAAATCAGTATAGGCCATTAATCATTTTCCTATCATGAAATTGCTATAATTTTTTCGCGATTATAGGAAAAATCATCAAAACATAATTATGGAAAATGAGTTATAGAAATGAATAATATTAAAATTAATATTCCAAAAAGTGTAAGATACTCATACCTTCTAGGTTTCATTATACGCACAATCTAAAAGAATCTTGTTTCAAATATGTAAATTTTTATGTACTTTTGTGTGAGTATACTTCAAAATAAATTATTAATTTATACTTTCCTCTACTTGTTGCACTGAGTATTTCAATATTCTATTATTAATAATTTCCATCATTATGTTACAATAATTATTCTCATAATCGCGAAAAAATTATAGGAAAATCATAACTAGGCCTATAATGATTTTCCTATGACACTTTTTCATGAAGGGTATGACATTAAGACTATATTTCTCATTACGTGTACAAAAAAGACGACTGTCATCATGTATTGCTTTATAATCAATTACCATAAAATCAACTGAGATGCCTTTAGAAAACTCAAATTCATAATTGTTTCATTTGGTTTTAACATTCAATTATTATTACATAATAAGCACCTATGGTTCAATTTTTTAAAGGAATTTATAAGTTCCTTTGAAATCCGTAATTGTGCCAGTATTGAAAAAAATCAGATTAAAGTCGAACTTTTTAATTCTGTATCACAATTTCATTTTTAACTATTCGTCATTTATGGATCCTATTGTTTATTCATTATTACTACTACACTTTAAATTTATTTTACATCTTTATATTTATTTCTGGAATCGATTACACAACAATTTAAAAATTATATATATATATATATATATATAATATAATGAATATATTTATTTTTTTATCCTTATATTTAAAAAATTGATTTTATATTACAGATAAATTTTTTATTAAGGATTTTAAACACTTATTCCACATTTCTTTTAGAACACGCATACTTGTTTATGCATTATTTTTCCATATCTTGGGAAGTTTGAACAGACTTTGCATATTTAAAATAATGTTTATATATCTGCGAATGAATTATAAAAATTTTCAGGCCATTTCTCGTCCAAAAAATATTCTTTTATTAATTATTTAATTATTTTGCCCTTATAACTAATGCATTTGTCAGCAAGAAGCGCAGCAGCGCCGCCAGCGGATTAGTTCACGGCTGGCATCAAACTTTAGCCAGAGCTCGTATGCAAAATTCGGGTCGGTCGGATAGGGCTGGTTATACCCACTCAATATGTTACCTTTTGACATCTCGATGCACATGTAGGTTACGTTCGTTTGTTTATGTTCGTTCAATGCACAAGTTCGAAACTTCAAACGCGTGTTGACATCGTTGGCATGGCAAATGCCAGTGCAGCTTAATTGTACTTTTTATCATTTGTTCGTAAAACTGTCATTTTTGGCTTGAACGAAATTTAAAATGAAATGGAATTTATAATTCGGGGTGATTTTTTAGTGCAGGGCTCGCCAGAATGCAGTCTTTGACTGACAAGACTGACAGTGTCAGTAACGAAGACTAGGTCAAATAGACCCCAATAAATTTTCGTCGAACTTGTCCTTCGACTGGTCCCTAATCCTTCACGGTAAATTACAGTTTGAAAAAATGTATTGCGGACTCAAGTAGAAAAAAATCAGACCCTTCGGTGTGAACAATAAGCCCAAATGAACAGTGACCGTAAAGACCGTAACCCTTTCCAGGATTCCTGGAAACCGAAGAAAAAAATGACGGAAAAACTTTCTGTCAGTCTCGCACTTGTCGTGTCAGTCTGCACCTGCTGAAAGTGGTGAGCCCTGTTTTAGTGTGAGTCCCCTCGCCTCTTACATCGGAAACTGAGTCAAATAATTTGCTTATTATGTTAAATTGAAAACGTGTAAAGTATAATTTCAATGAAACTTCAGAAATGAGATAATTTCAAATTAAAGCATGGTTTAAAACTCAGGAATTAATCATTTGTTTAAATTTGAATAGCTCGCAAGGTTTTATATTTTTAGTTGTGAATTCGTAGTAGTAAACGTGTTTTTAGAGAGCCTAGAAATAACATTTTTATTTTTTTTTGAAATCCAAATTGAAACGCTTTTAAATTCAAAATCATTAGACTAAACTGTTAAAAATTTGAAGAAAACTTTAAGGTTCAGAAGTGCAAAAATTACAAGCTATTTTAAACCTATAAGCTCAAAAGTTTCGGGCTGATAAAATTTGAATCTTAAATTGAAAATAAGAACTGCACTTTTTAAGTTTTCTGTTCTTCAAATTTCTAATCAGGTTAAATTCTTTGACAAAACATCTAATAGTTGATATTTTACCAAAAAAAGACGAATATTTAACCGAAAAGGATGACTTTACAATGAAACAGTTAAATTTTCAACAAAATGATTACATTTTTAACCAAAATTATAAATTTTCAACCAATAAGATTAATTTTATACTGAAAAGACAAATTTTCATTAAAAAAATTAATTTTGAATCAAAGAAAAAAATTAATTTTGAATCGAAGAGATGAATTTTCAACTAAAGTGATGAATCTTCAGACAAAAAAATCAAGCGACAAAACGACTTTTCTGTAAACACTTGACAATTTCTGAAATGCTCACTTCAGGGCTGAACATTTTATCTCTTATTTTTACATTATATAGGAGAAAAATGAAACTCATTATCATAATTGTCAATTTTAACTATAAAAAACTTGGTTTATATCATTTGAAAATTTTACAATATATAAAATTCCCGCGGGATTTTGAGATTTTCCATAGCCGGAAAATCCGATGTGTGAACGGTCTCGGGCAGCTGCCTGCCTTGCTGCCTGCACCGGGCAGGCAGGCAGATGGGTGTGACCCTGTATCTACAATTCTACATGGGAGCTCTGCATCCGGGCACTCTCCGTGTTTCTCGGTTGATCGGAGCTCGGAGTGCAGGCAGCCAACCGTTTTGATTACTTTGCGCGGAGATCAAATGTCCCTAGGCGACCACTGCTGGTTCGCAAGGTGGCTGTCGCCGCGACAGTTTTCAAAGCATAATGTTGCGTTTTTGCAAAACAGATACAAAATTGAACCAGTTTTTACTGCGGGTTACAATAAAAAAATTCAATTTTTAGTTTGAAAATAAAATAAAATCATCCTTCCAAGATATTAAGTTTATGGGTACATAAAGTTTGATGTGAAAATTTTATTCAATTTCATAAATGTCAACCAAGAATTTTGAGATTAAAATATCATGGGTCAACGTTTGCATGCCTGGATACATTAAATGCTGGTAAATGAGAAAAAATAGGTTCTCATATTGGTTCAAGCTTTTTTTTATATTTCCTAGAAAATTTTGATGCACATTTGATGAAAACAATTACAATGTAGTAAACAAAATTTGTAAAGTTGTAAAAAAAGTTGCATTCAAGCAACTCTTTTAAAATTATTTTCTAGTGGCGTAGGTGTAATAGACTTTTTAAAACAATTCTTTTGCGAAAAAAATACACTTGAAATAATTTTTTGTACAAATGAAATTCTTTCCAGCAATACAATTTTCTGTTATTTCAAGGAACTATATCTGTGAAAGTAAATTTTTTTTCTTCGAAATATCTCACAATTCACTATTTTGCAAAAACGTGACGTTTTCCCTTCAAACAATTTAAAACTGGCGCGGTGACAGCCATCCTGCGAACCAGCAGTGGCCACCTAGGGACATTTGATCTTCGCGCAAAGCAACCAAAACGGTTGGCCACCTGCACTCCGAGCTCCGATCAACCGAGAAACACGGAAATTGCACGGATGCAGAGCGCCCATGTAGATACAGGGTGAAGGCACCATAAAAGGGGCGTGGTTTACGAAAGTGATGTAGGAAGTGTCATGTTCTTTGAACGGGTGCGTGTAAAAGGCTTTAGCGCGAAAATAAATATTGTCATCTTATGTTCACATATAGCAACATAATATGTTTTATGCCCCTTTATTATATGATAATGGAGAGGCAGCGAAAGAAAATTATTGTTGCTGTAATGGTCCGACCTGTCCGTCTGACCGGTGCGGGCAGAAAGTCCATAAGAGTAAAAGAGATAGAGAGCGGAAAGTGGGATGCCTGCACCTGTCAGAAGGACAGAGCTATAAATGAACCATAATTGCATTAAACAAGTGACTGTTGCAAACGATGATGTATACAACAATCTTAGAAAGTGATGATGAAGATAGTGATTATGAGGTGGAAATTGGAATTGTGATGGAAATTTCAATGAAAGTTCGAGGCCCAAGAGGGAAACGCCAGTTAGAATAATAGGATTTGCTACTATAGGATTTTGGTCTTCTCCCAAAATAACGAGGTGTTTCCCGGGCGCGAAATCCATATCCGTATACTTATTCACAATCTTCACAATTCACTCTGCTTTTTACAGCGGGTTTTATACAAATTTCATTTAAAATATGCCCAATTTTCCAACTTCCCGCCAATTTCAGTGTTCACTCGCAAAAACCTACCTTTTTTCGACGGGTGAGAAAGTCACCCATCGAGTGACCCCCACCCGTCACTCTGGTGATTTCTGAACGGTTCACCCGGGTCGATCCGCCCACTCACCTTGCGTCGCTGAACGGTTCCGAGTGCACCCGAGTGCGAATAAAGGAACCAGATTCTGGTTTTAATTTAAACACTAGTAATTAATGTACGATGTAAATAATGTAATTGAAAATCTAGCAATCGGAAACTTGAACGATTCACAAGTATGACCAAACATGCAAGCATGCAAGCTTATACGACAACAGGTTATGTTTTTAATATTTCAGTGTGTCTCCTGGAATGTTGTGACGTCTCCGCAGTATATTCTCCCAGAAAGGGCTAAAATATAGTGTAAAACTATTATAGAAATCTATTTAATACCATTTTACATTATTTTAATTTTGTCTGGTATATATCATGAGCAGTCTGGACCAGGATCTGCTACACCAGACTCTGGTGCCAGAACAACACGCGAAAGCGGAACCAGCCGGGCGCCAGGCTTCAAACAGGTTCTTCTTTTTCTGGCGCCCAGCTTGCGCCAGTCTGCAGTTATCTTGCTACTAGGGAATAAATATTATTATACACTGAAAGCCCAGTTATCAGCACCAGCGAAAATTTTTCCATTTCGGGTAAGTACAGTTTTACGGAGTCGGTTCACGTTAAGATAGGTTTATTGAATTATCCTTTCCATCCTTTTATTTCAACCTGTAATTTTTGGCGTTTCCAGTTTTCTTTCATATCACTAAATTCAACCCTATACAGGGTGACCCAGACTCAAGTGTCCGGACTTATATAGCCATATAAAAATTAAAAAAATAAATAGAAAATTCCTTTTCCGAAAATCAGTTGAAATTTTACTTTTTTAGTTATGAAACATTTAAGCTGGACCAATCAGGAGCGCTGTATAAACAGCCGTGGGTGCGTGAACGGGATTCCAATGTAGTGTTCTCCCGTCGCTAACCCCACCTCTGCGCTCACTTCGATAACACTGCGTTGAAATCTCGTTCACGTACACACGGCTGTTTATACGGCGCTCCTGATTGGTCCAGCTTAAATGTTTTATAACTAAAAAACAAAAACTTCAACTGATTTTTGGATGCAAGAAATCGATTGCCGCTTTTGAAACATTCCGCCGATAGATTTGAAGCTCGTAGTACGCAAATCGATCGGTAGGTATCGCTGCTCGACAAGGTCTAATGGAAAAACTTAGGTTCCTAACTAATTCCGAATGATTTTTGTAGGTTATGTCTCATTAAAATAACGCAAATCGAAGAAATTGTCCATCTGAAGAGATGAACAGCCTGCAAATACATAAAAAAATGTTCCGTTTTTGTTTTTATCTTTACTTATTTAGTAAACAACACTCCAATCACTATTTATAAGATGATTTCCACTTTTTTCAAAATGTCCGGTCAGACAGTCAAATGACGGAAATTCGGTCAGATGACCGCTTCGGTCGGCGTTATTTGACGTCACTCCCCATCTCTACGCTTCATTGTCTGCCGTTCACGCGCTTATTTGAAATATTAAAAAATCTCATTTTTTAAATTTATTATTAATAATTAGAAATAATGATATTTTAACATGTTCAAGTGGTACGTGCATTATTTTTAATATATTCTGAGCATTAGGTAACCCGGTAAGAAGGCTTGCATTAAAAAGTATTGGAAAATTTTATGTACCCAGTGGTAACGTAACAAATAGTGAATACTTCTGGATTCCCTTTCTGTCCTCCCGTTTTGAATCTCCACAACAGTAGAAGTTATCTCTTAAATTGTAACCCTTTCTATACCCAGCGGCGATGATATTTTTCTGAATAATTTTGGATACCGCGAAGCAACCGCGAAACATAAAAATTTTAATCTTTTTTTTCGAATTTTCTGTTTTTCGAATAATAATGAAGTCAAAAGCTTTTTAAAACATAGCATCGGTCATTTTACGACGTCAGGATTAATTTCCACACAGATGGCTATGGTGAAAAATAATTTTTTGAATTTTTTATCATCATTTTATATTTTTGTAATTGATAATATTTAAACAAAGCCAATATTTTACGAAAAAGAGATGTATTTTTGTGAATAACCCTACTAGATTTTGAAAATTTCTTGCTTTTAGAGCGCGTTCTAATGCTTCGAACGACAATTGTCTTTTTAGATTATTTAAGGTTACGTTTGGCAGCTCCGATTGGCTTTTAAAGGGTTGCAATCTTATTATTTTCGCCGCCTTATGAGGATTAAAAAACGAAGGACAGAAAAGGCATTCTTAGGGATTCCAAATTTCTAATACTTTTTAATGCAAGGCTTCTTACCGGGAAGATGAATATTCCGAAAATAAAAAAATATGATGTTATTTAATGTGATATTTCATTTATTTTTTAAACCCTAATGCTCAGAATATATTTAAAACCATCTACGTACCACTTGAACATTTGAAAAAAATTATTTTTGATTATTAATAATTAATAAAAAAAATGGTATTTTTTAACATTTCAAATAAGCGCGCTAACGGCTGCCAATGAAGCGACTTATGCATCGCATGCGCAGTAGTGCAAGGTGCATGCCATGGGTGCATGCGTGGAATTTCATGGCGGATGTTTAGACGATACGAAACGCCTAAATTGTTGAATTTTTTGATTTGCTATTGAGAAGGAATTAGAAAAAAAATACGCAATAAATGATAAATATGATCAGAATTGAAGATAAATGACTCGCACAGTTTAATGGTTAGTAATGCCGGGTTTAGAAGAAAGAGAAGAAAGTCTTTGGCTTGACACAAGTGCAAGGGACTACGGCCTAATGTCCGATGGTGTCGCCTCTGAGCTGGTGAAAAAGTTTTTTTTCACGTCCCGTAAATCAGGAAAGGACAGTGAAGACGACGAATACAACGAAAAATTGGAAGTTTATATTCCGGAGGTAAAGAAAATCGCTTATTCCTTCTTTGTTTGTTAAAAATGGTAGTTAAAAATCTCGTTGTATAATGCTACCGGTGTTACGCATTTTTAGGTTAGATTTACAAAGTATTTTTCGAAAGTTATTTAGGTCATTTATAGCTTCTGGGCGCATATTTTTAATTTACTTTCATTGTAAGTGAATTTGTCTCAAAATACTTTAATACGTAACAAAATAAATTGTGCATATTAGGCCTATCTTTAAAATGATTTTACCATGCTTTATATTGTGAAGGACCCACATGCTAAAGCATATTATGCTTCTTTCACATTTTAAATGGAACTTCATAAAGTTCTAATATGTAATTACATAATTTTACTTCTCTTCATTCTGAATTGTCTGCTGTTGAACAAAGAATCGTAATTTTTACTTGCTAGTTCGTATTTCATTATTTTAATATATTAATTTTTAGAAAAATAATCAAAGTACTTTTAAAGTAGATTATTTTAAACCATGAATGAGAGATTTGAAATACACGTTCTTTTAAGAGTAATTTTTCTGATACTAAAAATCGGTAGTGTATACAGGATATATACTATATTCCGTACATTTGAACTTGGAGGTCCGAATCTCGTAACATTTAATGTCAGAAATCAGTGTTCTGCAATTTAAAAGTTGTTTAAGTTTTTCATATCTTTTGTTAAATGGTGTTAAAAAAGACCGTGTCTATAGATTCACTGAATTTCAATGCACATATCTGGGGGTACAAACGGAGGCTCAAAAAAGGCCCAATTCCACCGAAATTCGGTGATTGTAGCAGAAATATTCTCGTAGTGCCTATAGGCCCTATAGGCACTTGATAAAAAAAACTTATAAGGAAACACCGAGAAGTGTGTTTTTTTAAGGATTCTTAATTTTGGTAATAAAAGATCAACTTGAGTATTAATTTGCCAGCAAGATGTGCTTCCTAGCCATTTACGGAAAAACGATTGCAAATTTGTTCAAATCATTAAAAACATAAGCTTTAACAAATTCATCTTGTGTAACAGAATTTTACAGAAAGCCTTAAAACGAGAAAAGTATCATAATATTTTTACAAACAGTGTGATCGGCTCATTAGATACAATTATATAACATAGGAGAAAAGAGGATGAAAAAGGAGAGAGACAACCAAACCAACTTCTCTCTCTTTCTTATTCTCGTTCCTTCTTTTTTTTACTACTAGGAACCAACATGTTTCGAGACCGATTGTGTTCTTGAGTTTTATAATAAATATGAACTTAGATATGAAATTGAAATTAATGTTCAAGATTCTATTAATATTATTTTGTATAAGGACGAGGGGGGTAAGTTGGCGCATAATTATTTACAAAAAAGCTATAATAGTTAGGCTCATTAGTCGATCTTTAAAAATATTTGGATAAAGTTCCGAATATTTATTTTATTTAAAGGGTATAGTTTATTTATAGGTTTTTTTTTCTTAGTAAACTTGGTTAATTTCAGAGCAAATAATTGTATACCCAACGCTTTTATAATATTTGATCTTTAAGCTCATGATTAGCAAAAAGGATTCTGTTAATAAATGAACCTTTTTGTGCGAAGAGTATTTAATTAATTAACAATTCGCGGGCGGTCGATTTGGCGCAGAAGTTTTATCGCATGCGATTTTGTATAAAGAGGCGGAAAACACGTGCAAACCGCAGGTCAGGTTATGTGCTTGTTTGCGTAGTTTATTTGCACCAACTGTTACCTCTAAAATGTTTTGAAATAAGAATAACTTACTGCAAGTGAGTTATTTCATTAAAAAGTAAGTTGTGTGATTCAAAGTTTAATTAAAATGAGAAACTGTGAAATCAATATTTTTTCAAATTTCAATACTGTGGCTCATTACTGACAAACTTAGTGTTCAAAGTCTTATTTTTATTTAATTTTTTTATTCATTCATTTCATTTATTTATTATTATTATATAGACCCACCACCCATCCCACAGGTACTCATGACCTGGTACTTCGCTACTAAACACGGTCGCGAAACGCGGCAAGTGATTAGTAGATTCGTTGATTTCAGTCATTGTTTCGGAACTCTATATTCTGCTTGCGCATTCTTCATAATTCACGACTATATACACTGGAGAGCCCGTCTATAGGGATCCCACATTCACACTAGAGAGCCTTATAGGGATCCAACATTCATTCTGGAGTGCCCGTTTATAGGGATCCAACGTTCATACTGGAGAGCCCGTTTATAAGGATCCACACATTCATCCCGGAGAGCCCTGCAGGTATTCAACATTCATTCTGGAGAGCCCCTTTATAGGGATCCATCTTTTTTACAAACGCTAGTTCCAATGCCAACGACTGAGACCATAGATTCAAAATATTTACTTTATTTAGATTAGACGGCGGGAGATAAACACAACTTCACACACGCGCACGGACATACACATATACAACGAAAGGTCAAAAATTAAAAATGTGTTTATCACAGTCATCTGTCGTGTACGCGGAATGGCCACAGAAGGCGATTTCAGCCGCTATCATTGTTCACTCCTAGAATGATCCCAGCAACATCGTTATGTCTGCGCGTGTATTCTTGCGAGGCAAGCATCGTACAACAATCAATGATGTGCTCGATGTTCTCATTGGTATTTCCACAAAGGCGGTATCTAATTGTCAATAACTGCCGCCATATTGAGGATGTGTTTACCTCGCCACTGAGCAGCTAGCTGTTCAGCATTGAGATATCCGATGTTGTGGAAATCAACGGTTGCCAGTTTAAAGGGGGTATACAGGTCAACTCTGCCGTGATTTGGAAGAACACCGTTAACTGCATTTCGGATAAGTCCCTTGAGCCGCCTACCGTTAACTGCATTCAGGTGACTTATCCGAATTGCAGCTACGGTCTTAAATAACGGCAGAACTCTACAGATGTAGTTGTAGAGTGAGATGCTTGTCCTGTTTTGGAAATATTCGCGCAATTGCGTCACCTGAGAGTCACACAATCGACGAACATCCAAAATCCCTCTGCCTCCAAGCTTGCGTGGCAAAACTATTCTCTCTACAGCTGTCCTTTCATGGTGCATTCGGTGCTCAGACATTTTCACGCGGATGATTCTGAGCCTCTCGAGGTCAGTCATGGACCAAGTGACCAAACCAAAGGAGTATGTTAGGAGAGGAATTGCATGGGTGTTAATTGCCTTTGTGATGTTCTTCGAACTAAGGTCAGACGCCAGAATCCGGCTAAGGCGACCCGAAGAAGCAGTCTCAAGCGCGTTTTTAATTGCAGAGTGGAGCGGACCCCTCGCCCGCAATATGACAAAGTACCTGTACGATTCTTCATCAGTCATCGCCTCAATCAGAGTGTGGTCATCCAGTATCAGGGGAGCATTTATCTCTCCACGGGACAAATGCAGCTTTCTGCATTTGTCATAACCCAGAGACATACTGACGTCATAGGAGAACTGCAGCAAGAAGGGGAGCATTTATCTCTCCACGGGACAAATGCAGCTTTCTGCATTTGTCATAACCCAGAGACATACTGACGTCATAGGAGAACTGCAGCAAGATGTTCAGTAGGCTGTTCAGTTTCGACTCTGAGCTTGCATACACCTTTATATCGTCCATGTACAGGAGGTGGGTGAGTTCAGACTCAGCCACTCCCACCTCAATTTTGAACCCACTAGATCGTCATGCGCGCGCTCGAAGCGTGCGCCTATGTGAATTTTTCTTGTATGAATGTTGAAATGTTAATAACGAAGAATCTTCTAAATGAGAATGTCATTACAAAATACATTATTTTCCTTAGAATGATTGTATTTTGTATATTTGAATAATATTGAACATATTACAATTTTAAAAATATAAGTAATTAGTAAATTATAAATTTTCCGCAATATATTGTACGCAAATGGAATATATATATTTTCTGGAGTTCAGATATCAATCATTTTAAGTATCGTTGGGGGAGGTGTCTAAAATATTACCAATTTCGGACAAAACACTTTATGTATGATTCGATTAGAAACGCTTTACATCCCGAACATTTGGAGTAAAAAATATTGCATTTTCAACAAAACAGATGACTATTTCACGAAATAGATATCTCCTTAAGAAAATAGTTGAATTTTGAGCCAAAAAAATTAATTTTCGACAAAAGAGTTAAATCTCCACCCAAGAAAGATTTTTACAGTTAGACATTTCATCTGATCAGTTTTATTTTTAACCAAAAAAGATCTGAAAATCACCGTTCCTCTGTTATTGATACATATTATGAAAAACTTCATATTTCAAAATTATTTAATTTTTAATTATTTATGTATATATATATTCCATTTGCTTACAATATTTTGCGGAAAATTTATAATTATTTATATTATTTATATATTATTTTATATTTATAATTATTATAATTAAATATATATATTTGTATATATATATATATATATATATATATATACCATGAAGCCATTTCCCTTTCGGGGTAGGCGTGACTCGCTCGGTTGGAAAATAGGGGTGTTGGGAAGGAGGTATAGATTTTTTAGATTGATCTACAATTTTCGTGTTATTTTTTTAAATGACACGTTCGTTCCGCAACACTGCTCCGACCCAGGTTGCTGATCAATCTCTCTAGCGATCACCCCAAGTGAAGAGCTTCACAAGGTTGTTATGTGAGGGTACCCACTCGGGCTCATTAGTATCCAAGGTCTTTTGTTTCAGGCGTCATTTACTGTACTCACATTCTTTTCATAAATTATTTGTCGCCACACTTTTCTTCCTTCACGTCCATGCATTTTTTCATGCAAGCTCTCCTGTTTCTATGGCGTCTTATGTAATTTCGGATTAAGGTCTCATCCACACATTCTAACCATTCTTTCTGCGTTCTGCCTCTGGTCATACTGCCATTTACTTTCCCTTTATACGCTTGTTTCGTTAGACGTTCATCTTTCATTCTTTCAACATGTCCGAACCATCTTAACTGATTAATTTCCCATGTGTAAACTATTGTCTCTTTTGCACATTGCTTGAGGATTATTTCGTTTCTCACTTTGTCCCTCAGTGTTTTCCCGCAAATTGTGCGCAGAGGTTTCATGCCAATCGCGTTAATTTTACTCTTATCCTTTCCTTGACAGGTCCATGTCTCGCTATCGTATAGCACAATCGGTACAAATATAGAATTACACAAGATCTCCAATATAAGGCCAATTTCGGGGGTTGCCTCGAAGTGGCCGTGGCACTAAATTAGTCGTTGGAAACGTAAACAATCAGCGCCACATATGCGACTGACAGCGTATGAACCACTTCTGTTGGATTTTTCTCCCGCTTTTGTCGCTCCCGCTTACTGCTCCCCCGTACTGTTTTGAGAAACTGCGTGGGCCAGCAGTTCTAGGAAGCACTAAATCAGTCGGCCTTATATTCCAGTTCTTGTGTATGTATTGCCATTTTAGCTTTTTTTGATATATTTTTACTTCTGAGAATGGACCCTTCTCTACCGATAACTTTCCAGCCCTCGTTTATGCTCCTATCTAACTCCCCATCTATCTTCCCGTCGCTAGTGAATAGCCTACCTAGATATATGTACTTATCAACTTGTTCTAATCTCTCATCATGTAGGACAATGTTGCACATTTTTTTATCATCTTTTCCTTGAAAAACTATGATTTTTGTTTTATTTGCGTTAGTTTTGAGGCCCATGTTCTTCATGCTTTTATTTAGTTTGCTCAACATTCTTTGCAAGTCTTCGATTGATTCTGCTATAACAACCTTTTCATCCGCGAAAGCTAACGTGCCGTGAGGACATAACGCATCCTTGTTTCACGCCTTGCATGATATCGAATCATTCACTCATTTTCCCATTAACCCTGACACTCGCTTTGTTTTCATTGCTTGTAGAAGCCATCCATTGACTGCGTAAACTTTGAGGACTTCCCAAAGTTTACTTCTATCCACCTTGTCAAATGCTTTTTCTAGGTCAAAAAATGCACAAAAAACTTTCTTTCCTACTTTCAAACTTTTTTCTGTGATCTGTATCAAACTAAATATTTGATCCGTACATGATCTTCCTGGCATAAATCCACTTTGGCCTTCCCATATATTTTCTTCTGTTATTTTCATTACCCTGCGAATAAGTATTTTTGAGTAAATTTTACTTACGGTACTTGATAAGCTGATACCTCTGTAATTATTGCAGTTGCTTTTATCTCCCTTCCTTTTGTATATTGGTATGATAATCGCTTTTCTCCACTCGTCTGTGACTTTCCCCATCTCGGTACATAAATCTATCAATTCACACAGCCTGTGAGATATGTACTCGCCACCATATTTAAGCATTTTAGCGCTGATGTTGTCTACACCAGCAGTCTTACCGTTTTTTAAGTTTTTAATTATATCTCTAACTTCAGTGACACAGACTTGGCTTCCGTTTTCGGTACCGATCGTGAGAGAACTCGTTTGTGTCAAGTGTTGCGTTTTTTGGCTTTGGTGAAGGGAATCAGCGTGTGTGGGTGCAGAAAGGGCAGTGAGTGCGGAGAGCAGGGGTAAAGGAAGAAGGGTGAGTGAAGGCAAGTGTGTAAAGTGTGGAAATAAGGTGTGAGAAAGGAAAGTTGAAACGTGCAAATTTTGTTTTGAGGTTAGGTGTAGAAAATAGTTGTCGGGCAAGGGGGGCAAGAGGTAGGCAAGCTAAGAGCGGGAAACAGCGAGGACTTTTTGGTAAGGTAGGTATGCCGACCATACCAAGTCCACAAACGGGCGACAGAGGGCAGGGAGAGAAAGAAGCAAGAGCGGACGAGGTTGTGAGCGCGGTTAGTGGGGAGAAGGTAGATTTGACAGTAGCGATGACGAGAAGTTCGAGACACCGACCAGGGTCGGCTCAGCTGAGGGAAGGGGTGCAGGCACGAGCCAGAAACGCGGGAGACCTTCAAACTTACAGCGCCTCAACAGACTAGGTAGCGCGGGCTCAAATAGGAGTCTGGATGAATGGCACAAAAAGGGGAACGTGACTAGCAGTGAAGGGGCAGATAAAAGGAAAAGAGAGGAAGGGGAAGAGGATTCTGAAAGGGACAAGGATAACAAGAAAGTGAAGATTAAGCGAAAAACACCAGACAGAGATAGGGGGGATGGGGAGATGTTTGAGCAGCTAGCAGCCCTCATAAAAGGGTTTAGAGAGGAAACAAGGAAGAGTCTGGAAGATATGAATAGGCAGGGGAAAGAAGTTAGGGGGGAAGTGAGGAAAGTAAGAGAAAAGTGGGAAGAGTGGGATAAACTCTGGAAAGAGGAGAAAGACAAGGTATGGGGTAAACTAGAGGCCATAGAGAATAGACAGAGAGAGATTGACGAACAGACAAATAGGGAGATAAAACAACTGGAATAACGGGTAAGTAAATTAGAAGTTAGGAATGAGCATATGGGGAAGGGAACAGAAAGTGCGGAAAAAGTAGAAGGGAGTGATAACGTGCAAAATGAGAATGAAAGAATGAAGAAGAGACTGAGTGAGATCGAAAGAAGATTGGAAGGGGAAGAAAGGGCGAAGAGAAAAAATAACATAGTAGTCAAGGGGTTGAAAATAGAGAGTGAAACAGGGGAAATTGAAGTCAAAAATCTGCTGAGAGATATTGGAATTCGGGTAAGGGTAGAAGGAGATAAGAGATTAGGAATGATGAAGGAAGGAAAAGAAGGAATGTTTGTAGTAAAAGTAGGGAGTGAGGAGGAGAAAAAGAAAATTATAGAGAACAAAAAATTATTGAAAGGAAGAAGGGAGAGAATTGAAGAGGATTTGACTTGGAGGGAGAGGAAAAGGAGATGGCAAATAGAACAGAGAGCATGGATAGAGAGGAAAAAAGGATGCATGGTATGGATAGGGCGAGACAGACTATGGATAAATGGGGAGGAATGGGTCTGGGACGAGGAAGTAGAAGAAATAAGGAAAAGGGGAAAAAGAGTTGAGAAAGGTAGAAGGAAGGAAGATACAAAAGAGGCTAGAGAGCAAACAGAGGGGTTTCCAAAAAGCAAGGCGGAAGAGAAGTAAGGAGGATAGGGGAGGGAAGGGAGGAGAAAAAAGTGAAAATAGCTTTCTGGAATGTGTCAGGCTTGAAGAACAAGAATGAAGGTTTCTGGCGGGAGTTAGAAAAGTGGGATGTGATTATGATGAGTGAAACCTGGGCGGATGAGAAGGATTGGAAGGGGATGAAAAGGTTGTTACCTAAAGGGTATGTGTGGACAATGCAAGAAGCAAGAAAGGAACACGTTAAAGGTAGAGGAATGGGCGGCATGGTATCAGGGGTGAGAAAAGAATTGGCAGTAAAAGGGAAAACAGAGCAGGACAGGGAAGAAAAGGAGGAAGAAGGAAGAATTGGTTTTGATAGGAGGTGACTTAAATGCCTGGACTGGCGAGCAAGGGGGAGGGACTTGGGATGAAGAAAAGGAGGCATATATAAGGAGCTCCAAACATAGGGAGATAGACCGGGAGGGGAGGAGGCTACTAGACATAATAGGAGAAACCGGATGGTTTATATGTAATGGCAACATGAAAGGAGATAAGAAAGGAAAGATTACATTTATATGTAAGGGAGAAACAATAATAGACTACATCCTGGCGGAAGAAAGAATGAGTAATATGATATGCAGTATGAATGTAGGGAATGAGATAGGGTCAGAACACTTCCCAGTAATAGCTACACTGAAAGGTGGCGTCCATAAGCGTGGCAGAGGGAGAAAGGAAAGAGGGGGGGGGGGGGAAAGGAATACGAAAATGGGAGTCTGGGGGGTAGATAAATTACAAGTGTTTGAACAGAAGATGGAAAAGGAGAATGTTAGATATGAAAAGGAGGAGGGAGTAGACTCGTTAATTAAAAGGTTGAAAGGGTCGATTGAGAAGGTGAAGGATGAGATAGGTACAAAAGAAGGAAGAGAAGAGGGAAAGAGAGGCTGGTGGGACGAGGAAGGCAGGGAGAGTAAGGAGAGAATGAAAGAGTCTGTAAGAAAATGGAGGAAAGGAGAAATAGAGAAGGCGGAGTACAACAGGAGAAAAAGAGAACATGAGAAGATGCTGGAAGGGAAAAAGCAAAGGGGAAAGGAGAAATACAAGGAAGAAGTGGAAAAAGCAATCAAAGAAGGTAGGGTCTGGGATGTGATAAACAGGGAAAGAGGAGGAAGGAAGGGCGTGAATGAAGAAATAGAAATGGATGGGGAAAATAGAAAGACAGTCCAGGGAGAAATGGAGGAAGCGAACGAAATAACAAGAGAAGAAGTGAATGAGGCGATAGATAGACTGAAAAGCAACAAGGCCACAGGAGAGGATGGTATGGAGAACGAAGCGATAAAGTATGGAGGAGAAGGGATTAGGGAAGTGATGTGGAGGATATGTAACAAGGTCTGGAAAGGAGAAGGGTGGCCGGAGGAGTGGATGACAGGGCTGGTAGTACCGCTTGTTAAGAAAGGGGAGAGTAAGAAGGTAGAAGAGTACAGAGGGATCACTCTCATGCAAGGGGGCTATAAAATATACACAGAAATTCTAAGAAAAAGGTTAGAGAATCAGATAGAAGAGAAGCAAAGTATCCCACACAACCAGACGGGATTTAGAAAAGGGATGGGGACAATAGACAATATTTACGTACTCAACTACTTGGTTAACAGAAACTTAGGGAGAAAAAGAGGGAAATTAGTCGCTTTGTTTGTAGATTTCAAAGCAGCTTTTGACTCAGTGAATAGAAAAGTGCTATGGCAGGCAATGAAAGAGAGGGGAATAGAAGAAGGGTTGGTGGAGAGGATAAAGGAAATTTTTACTGAAACCAGGATTAGGGTGAAGATACGCGGGGAAAAAGGGGAGATTTTCTGGACAGGAAGAGGTCTAAGGCAAGGGTGCCCGTTGAGTCCACTACTTTTTAATTTGCTGCTGGCAGACCTAGAGGAGAAGCTAAAGGAGAAAGGGAAAGGGGGGACGATACTGGGTAATAGCAAACTATACTCACTAGCATACGCGGATGACGTAGTTCTAATAGCAGACGATGAGAAGGGGATGAACCTAATGATAAGAATTTTCGAAGAGTACGTGGGAACAAGAGAACTGACGGTGAACGTAGGGAAGACCAAGGTGATGTGCTTCAGAAATAGAAAGACCAAAATAGGTTACGTTTGGAAGATGAACGGACAAACAGTGGAAAGTGTGGAGGAGTTCTGTTACCTAGGTTTTTGGTTTGAGTCAGGAGGGGCAAACGATTTGCAGGTGAGGAAAAGAATCGAAAGTGCGAGTAAAGTAATGGGCCAAGTATGGGGTATAGGAAAGAGAAAGTTCAAGGACGATTGGAGAATGAGGGTTTGGTTGTTTGATGCGTTGGTTTGGGCGGTGTTGTGTTATGGAGTGGAGGTTTGGGGATGGAAGGAACATAGGAAAGTGGAAAGCATGCATGAGAGATTTCTGAGATGGGTAATGGGAGTTAGTTGGAGTTGCCCAGGATACATGATAAGGGAAGAACTAGGAAGGGAAAAAATGGTAACTTAAGAGAGCCTGGAGGTTTGAAGAGAAGCTGAAAAGGGGAGAGGGGAGTAGAATAGCACAAGTATGCTTGGACGAAGTTCGGAACGAGGAGACGAGAGGCAATTGGGGAAATTCAAAATGGGAGGAAGAAAGGAAAAAAATGAGGAGTGTTTGTGATATACAGGAAGGGGTTCTGGATTGGCAGAACATTGAATTAGAGCTATTAGTAAGACAATGAGAAGAGAGATGGAGAAAGATTATGGATTCGAAGTACAATAGATGGTATATGATGGTCAAAGGGGTGACGGAACCAGAATATTTGCAAAAGATGAAAAAGGAAGAGAAATGGAATAGGGTGATACGGTTTAGAATGGGAGAAGGAGTGTGAGCTTGTAGATATTGGATGGATGAAGAGGACAATCTGTGCAGAGTATGTGGGTACGAAGTGGAGTCATGGGCACATGTGTTAGAGTGTGTTAGAGAGAGTTCAAATATACATACATACAGTGACACAGACTTTCTCATTTGGGTTTTCTTATGCATGATGTTCTATGTCACAGTTCTGTTGTTCTATCACATCATATCATATACCATATTATCTCATCATCATAGCATATAATATCATATTATATTATAATATATTATATTTAGAAATAAATATATAAATAATAAACAATTATTTAATTAATTCTATTTTTTATTATTTTTAAAATGTGATGAGCGGTTCAGCTTTTTCTTTTTTTTTTTCATGCAACATTTCACAAATGTGCCGTCAAAATGTGTATGTCGAACACATTATTTAACATATAAATTAACAATTTAAATTTTTTTTGTCAATTATTGATTTATATTTTTTCTCTGTTAAACTTTACCAAAAATTCTTAGCACACAAAAAATGTTACGCGTTGTGAAACATTGAATGTTTGCAAATTATTATACATTAATATTACACATTATATACTTTCCAATTATTGGTCTGTATTTTTACTTTGTTAGACTTTACGAAAGGAGAAATTTTTTGTTATTAGAAGAAATTAATTTTGAACCCATAAAAAGAGGGCACTTTAAAAAGAAAGAGTTGATATTTCAAGTCACAAGGATAAATATTCAACAAAAAATTAATTTTTTAACCACATAGTTTATCATGCAATCTTTCCCTTGAGCGAATAAACAATTCATTGATTTTCTCTTCGCCATGATCTAAATCTCGCGTTTAAGTCAGCCACTGATTGCTCGAGCTAAAGATATTTTTTTATGAGTTATTTAATCGTTTCTACCAGAGATATATCATAAATTAAAATATTTAATATTGGTCTTATTTCTAATCTAGTCCAAGACAGAGAAAGATCTGAGTCAGGTTCCATTAAACGATTAACACAGAAATGCCTTCTCTCATGTTTTCCTGAAAATCACCGTATGTTATTAATATAATAAAAATGCGATTTGAGTGAGAGAAATGTCTGTCAGCATATTCTGCATTATTAGATTCTGAAAGTTTTTTTTTTGTTTTTTCCGAATGAGAAATACTTGTTTCATTGACTTTTATTTTCATAGGCAATTAAAACTATTTTTTCCTATTGAATTTTAAGTTGAGATCGCGACTCGCCTATTCAATGTAGCAATTCTAGCCCCCCCCCCCCCCCAACGTTTCACAGTACGATGCAAATCATATCTTTTGGCTGATAAATTAGTTGAAAATACGGCTTTGCATGGCTGCAGAAAAGAAGGTTTAGAAATATTATACCTTGAATTGGGGGGGGGGGGGGGTTAAATTTATTATGTATTTATTTATTCTCTCCCTTTTACGGTTTTGAGGGCCTCCGCTCCCTTTACAGTACGTTACAAAACCACTCATACTACCTTAATAATACTTAATATCTATAGACTAGTATTCTACTTATATTAAATTATATGCTAACGCTTTGTCTTAAAATTACTCTCGAGATTTGCTGACTATTGAGTTTCCTGGGCTTCCGTTTCCTCTTACCATTTCCGTTCACATCATTTTTAACGTTTTTTTTTATTTACTTCACTTTAGTGTCCTTTTATAGGAGTGAGTACTGTGCCTTTTATAGGAGTGAGTGCCTGTTTCATCCCTTGTAAATCCCTCTAAAACATGCCCCCATGATTCTATCTCGTAATAACAGACTCTACATCTTCTTTCCTCATCATCCATCCAGTACCTACACTCTCTCATTCCTTCTCCCATCCTAAATTGTATAACGTGGTTCCATTTACTCTCCTTCGTAATCTTTCCTAAATATTCTGGTTCTCCTTCAGCCTTCACTACCTTATACCACCTGTTATACTTAGATTCCACGATTTTTTTCCATCTTTCCTCCCCCTCCCTTATTATCAGTTCATTCTCTAACTCTTGCCATACTCTGACATCTGCTCTTATATCGCACTCTCTCCTCCTCTGTTGTCTCTCTTTCTCCCACCTTGATCCTTCTGTGTTACCCCTAGTCTTTTTGTTTACTACTTCCCGTGGATAAGCTTGTGCTATCCTGCTTCCCTCCCCCCTCTTTAGTTTCTCCTCAAAGTTCCATGCTCTCTTCATCTGTCTAATAACCATTTTACCTCTACTTAATTCCTCCCTCAACATATATCCTGGACAGCTCCCGCTCACTCCCATTACCCATCTCAAGAATCTCTCTTGCATACTTTCAACCCTCTTGTGCTCCTTCCATCCCCAGATCTCCACTCCGTAACTTAGGACTGACCACACCAACGCATCAAACATCCACAGCCTCATCTTCCAGTCATCTTTAAACCTTCTCTTCCCTATACCCCACACCTGCCCCATTACTTTAGTTGCACATTCTATCCTTCTCCTCACCTGTAGCTCAACCCCTCCTTTCGACTCAAACCAGAAGCCTAGGTAACTAAATTCCTCAACCTGTTCTACTTTCTCCCCGTACATCTTCCATTCATAATCTTCCTTTGTCCTTCTCTTCCTAAAAATCACCACTTTCGTCTTATTTACATTTACCGTTAAGTCTTTAATTCTCACATACTCCTCAAATACTCTCATTATGAGACTCATCCCTCTCTCGTCCTCCGCTAATAATACTATATCGTCTGCATACGCTAAGGAATATACCTTGTTATTTCCCACTATCGTTCCCCCTTTTCCTTTTTTCTCCAGTTTCTCCTCCAGATCTGCCAACAAGAGACTGAATAGTAGTGGGCTCAGTGGGCATCCTTGCCTGAGCCCCCTTCCACTCCAGAAAGTCTCCCCTTTTTGTTTCCCAATCCTCACCCTTATCTTAGTCTCTTCGAATATCTCCTTTATCCTCTCGACCAAGTGTTCGTCCAACCCCCTCTCTTTCATAACCTTCCATAATACTTTCCTTTTTACCGAGTCAAAAGCCGCTTTAAAGTCTACGAATAAGGCCACTAACTTCCCTTTCTTCCTCCCTAAGTTCCTATTCACTAGATAATTCAGTACGTAGATGTTGTCTACTGTTCCCATACCTTTCCTGAAGCCCGTCTGATTGTGTGGAATGATCCCCTGCTCTTCCACCTCCCTTTCTAATCTCTTTCTGAGAATCTCCGTATATATTTTGTAACCCACCGACATAAGTGTGATTCCCCTATACTCCTCCACCTTCTTGCCCTCTCCTTTCTTAATTATTATCGGTACCACCAACCCTGTCCTCCATTCCTTAGGTCATCCCTCTCTCCTCCACACCTTTTTGCATACCCCCATATTTCCTTTCTCACCCTTTCTCCATCAACCCTCAAAGCTTCGTTCTCAATATCGTCCTCACCTATTGCCTTGTTTCTTTTAAGCCTCCCTATCGCTCTATTGACTTCCTCCCTACTTATCCCATCATTGCTATCATCTTCTCCTTCTATTAGCTTCCTCTTTTCACCTAACACCTTAGATTAAATTTATTAAAATTTTTCATGACCAATTTCGAACAAAACACGTTATGTATGATTCGATTATAAACGCTCTACATTCCTTGAATTTTCAGTCAAAAAAATTAATTTTCGATAAAAGAGTCAAATCTCCATCTAAGAAATATTTTTGTATTCAGACGTTTCAACTGAACAGTTTTATTTTTAACCAAAAAAGATCTGAAAATCACCGTTCCTCTGTTATTGATACATATTATGAAAAACTTCATATTTCAAAATTATTCAATTTTCATATATATATATATATATATATATATATATTATATTATATTATATTATAATATATTATATTATATTATAATATATTATATTATATTATAATATATTATATTATATTATATTATAATGAATTACAATATTACAATGAATTTTTCAACATTTAAATTTATATAATTTTAATCATTTTTAAGCTATGAACATTAAAAGTTTAACAATTCAAATTTTTTTTTCAAAGTCAATCGAGTTGGTCCTTGCAACCACGGGAGCCTCGACAGCAACCTTTCTGTTCTTCGGAGAGGACGTTGTTCCTCTTACAAGATTTATAGACGAAATCGGAAATGATAGCCGTGAGACACTTATAGAGGGTCCAGAGGCAGGTGATTGGTCGATAAGCACTAGGACCACCAGCATCTACCTTTTTGGGTATCATATACGTTACGCCCTCCGTCATAAAAGAGGGCAAGCGATCTGGGTTCTCGAGATGTTTTGAAGGGCCCCAGCAAGGGCGGGGTGCAGAACCTCCAGGTATTTATACCAGAAGCTGTGCACCCCATCCACACCCGGCGCTTCCCAGTTCTTAGCCCTCTTTAGGATACGAGTCACATCGGAGGTTGAGATAAGTAGACTATTCATCCCAGGCAACCGTGCAACTCTGTCCTTTTCTAGGCGGAGCCACGTCGTGTCTAGTTGACTTGACCTATAAGTACCCCAGATGCTCGACCAGTATCTGACGATTTCCTCGATTCTGGGTGATTCACAATGATTTGGAGTGTTGCTTTTGCCATCTGCAAGTCCGCGATAGAAACGTTTTTCGTCTGCTACGAAAGTCCTTCGTCCAGGTTCGTAGATGTTCTTGAACTGATGTTATGTGGGCGAAGGATCTCCACATGGCGAGTCAGTCTCTGAGACTGATTGTCCTTTCGAAATTGGTACAACCGTCCCAGTTTTGCTCTTATTTTACTAATCTCGCCTAGAAGTCGAAACTTCCAAGGAGGGACTAACACCTTTCTTGGGGCATAGTTGGTAGTAGCCTGGCCTCTGAGTTTTATGCTCATCATCCTGATACACGTGACCGCAGCGTAATATGCCAGAGTCTGCATCTGCAGCAAGCCCATATCCCGCTGCAAGAACAGAGGCAGTATCTCGGTGTTGAAGCTGCCAAATAACCGGAGAAGGACCTTGTTGACTCTAAATTTCGGCAGACCTTTTCTCATTAATGGTTCTTGATCTGCGAACTCTAGGATGGCATCAGTGAAGCACACCATAAGACGCAGGCTTTCCTCATTGAGCTCTTCAATGAGTTCAGCAAAAGCAGGGGTAGGCTCCGGCAGCTGCAAGCCTAACGACTTGCAGCAATGATACAGTCGCCCCGCTACATCCCTCAGATTTGGCCCCCGCTCGTCTGTAGCGTCGCGTGTCACGGGTATATGAACCTCCTCTTCCATCGCATCTGTGGGGTGCACTACAGGTGCTGCTAGTTGTTGTTGTACCTGTTTTTCGATGTTACTTATTTCGACCTCGGATATAAGGTGGCGCTGCCTAATGGCTCTTAATTGATCAGCAAGATGTTGTTCAGTCACTCTATGGGCCAGCTCGAGATGAAGACCCAAGAAGAGACGATGTTGTTCGCCCCTGACGGGTCCGCCCCGTGCTGTTGCCTGAAAGTGACATCTGATCACGTCTCCATTCATTTGCGGCGTCCACCTTATCCTCTTTTTGGCCTGCGCACCCTGGAGTTGCTGGCGGAATGCATTCTCAACCTCCGATCTTATCCGGTTGATGGTTCTTCTAGGGAGGAGGTTTCCATCTATAATCTGACGGTGTGTGGTGGATAATGACAAAATTCCAGTAGATCTTAAACTGATCATTCTCCACAACGGACTCGAGTTCCCCCTGAACGTATGGCAAGACGGGCAATAGATCAACACCATAGAAGTGCCTAAGATGGTAATATAACACTTTTAGAGCCGCATTGTGTCTCTCCAAGTACACGTAGCGTGCATATTTTGAGCATCCACTGAGAACATGTCCAAGTGTTTCTGGCTCTTGCTTGCACGCTCGGCAGTTGGTATCGCTTACAGATACATTCATTATGCGCTCACGGTAAACTAAGGTGTCTATAACGCCGTCTTGACATGCAAATAGAAATCCCTCAGTCTCCGATCTCAATCCAGCAGACCTGAGAAACATGTTGGACAGACCCATCGAGAGCTCTTCTCTAGTAGAAGCGTAAGTTCTGCTTCCTGTATACGACTCTTGAGCACCAAAGTTGTTAGTGATGCTAGGCCATGTGTAGTGTCGCTGGAATCAAATGGGAGGCCAAGCTCCTCTGCGACCCTATCTGCGGCACGGTATAGAAACGCCGCAGCATTGACGACTTCATGTTAATGTACGAGTCGCATAAGGGAATCTATGGTATTTAGCACTGAGCAGGCTGTAGCCAGAACCGTTCTTCGATTAGGACACTCTAAGCTTAGCAAGCCTCTACCCCCGTTATCTCGAGGGAGATGTATTCGAGGTACGGAAGATCTAGGTTGAAGACTTCGATGGATTGTCACCATCTTGCGTGTGCTTCGGTCAAGTTGCTTCAACTCATCAACGTTCCATTTTACTGCACCAAACGTGTAGAGCAGTAAAGGAACGGCCAGCATATTGGTCGCCTGGATCTTATTCTTTCCAGATAATTCGGAAGCCCACATTTTTCTGAGAATTTGGCGATACCTTTTTTCAATGGCCGTTTTTAACACACGCACATTTTGGGTTTTCGTTTGCGGTATTCCAAGATATGTATATGTTTGTCCATTGCCAAAATGTTGAATGGTATTTCCGCCTATGAGTTGAACATCCTGATCGTAACATGATGATGTAGTTCCTAGTCTTCCGTGATAAAGGTGGACGCAGACACACTTGTCCAGTCCGAAACTCATGCCATTTGCTTTAGAGTACCTATTTACCGCCTCCACAAGGATGTTAAGGTCCTCTTTCGAGGAAGCAAAGAGGTTAAGGTCTTCCATTCATAAAAGGTGGTTGACCTTTCATTCTCTTCTGTTTGGTGGGCTACATAAGTATCCAGAGCTCTTGCCTCGGAGCACAATAGATATATTCTTTTGTCAGATGTTATGATAAATCTTGTCCGCCACAAGATTTTTATGCTAGTTTTGGATGCACCTCCAGGCTCTTAAGGAACTTAATCAGTAGCTCATGGTTCGTGTTATCGAATGCCTTACGGTAGTCAATCCAAGCCATGGACAGATTGCGTCGATACCTGATCGAGTCCTGGGTAATACACCTGTCTATTAACAGGTTCTCCCTGCAACCTGCCAGCCCTCTCTTGCATCCACGTTGTTCAACTATTGCACTCCATACCGGCTCGATAGATGTTAATATCCTCTCTTTGAGGATGTCAGTGAATAGCTTGTAGCTGGTGTTTAAACAAGCTATGGGCCTGTAGTAAATATACGAGCTAGATTTTGGTGCGTAGAAGTGAACTTCTTCCACCAAAAGTTGTTGATTTTGTCTGGCCCAGGCGCTGAAAAGTTCCTAGTTTTAGCGATAGCTTTATTCACCTCTTTAGCAGTAATTATTGGACATTCTTCCTCTGGACCCTGTAACCTTTGCCTTTGGCAAAAGTTACGAAAGAGTGATATATCAGAAGCGTCTTCATTTAGCTGATAAGTATCTCCATATACTTGCTCCTAGAAGACTTGAATCTCTTCTCGACTAGGCGGATTTTTAACGCTACATGACGTTTTATTTAACAGACGGGAAGGATGAGTAGAAAAGGTGGAATTTTCCTGAATCCACTTAACTCGCCGTTTAAGGTACTGTTTCGCTGTTGAAAGAGATCTTATTTTTTGCGCCCAGTGCTGCTTGATGTTCAACAGTTTACACTTGTTCAGCGTGTGATTTGCTCTCCTTAAGTTTCGAGCAAGTGACCTAACTTTTGGGGTGAATTTTTTATTTGATGTTATGTAGCTAATCACGCACTTAATATTTGATGCGTGCTGTCTCGCCGTTTCAATTTTAAACTGAAGCTGTGCAATACGCTCGCGAGTCTTACTCAGACGTACTGAAGTATCGTTACTTCTGTTGCCGCTAAGCAGGGAGACCGCCTTCTCGTAAACTACACAGTTCAGATTCCAGAGATTAACATCTTCGGGGAGCAAATTGGGGGAGCGCAATATTAGCTTCAGATAATTTGTCCATCCTGAGGAAGTATTTTTGGTGGATAGATCTCCTACTTCTCATGTTGGCATTTTCGGCTATCTGCAAAGGTGGTCTTGCTGGAACGGGTGGAATGTTCGCTGGAGGATGCTGCTCTTCTCCTTGTTGATAAAGAGCTTCAGATCCGTTTTTTCGCAAAAAGGATACCTGATCTCTTAAATACTGAGGCGTTTTATGAGCATATTCCGGGTGCCGGTCATTTAACCTCTTCATGAATCCTCTTCGCGCCGGTGAGCTTCTTTGCCAACAGGTAAGGAGGTCCCTCCTGAGTTGGTCCGACCATTTAAATCGATGTTCTCGCGTTTGTCCGGGGCTATTGCCTGGTCGTCGCCTCGGTTCGTTCCTATTGCCACTCCCAACTGAACCATGGCCTCCATCCGAGAGAGGCCTATTGTTGGTAGCACTGCGCGATACTGGTGTCGTAACCGCATAATTCGTTGCATTAGGGAGTTAGCCCAAAGCAACGTGGCTGAGTGCAAGAACCGGAGCTCTCGGGCGATATATATTATTTTTTTTTTTTCAAACTTTTTCTCGGGTGAACCCGGTATTTCGTCATAGGCACGGACTAAGTCAAGTGACTGAGGAGATGAGGATGTTATTTTAATACGATGTTTGAAATCATTTACGATGATGTTGTAGGTACAAAATTAGGAGCATGGTGTAGTTTGCAGTTTTTCTTTGCCGATGTTATACACAGCGGCCGTGAGTGTTGAAGGTGACAACAGTCGCCTCTGGACGCTTTCTTAGAGCTACCATGTATCACGCCATGGGTTCTTAGTCACTTGCTTCCTGATGGTCTAGGAAGTTTCTTACAATTCGATAGGTGTTTAATAAAACCGCCTTCTTAGCTGCCGCCAGTACCCTACTGACTCCTAAATGTTCAAGATGTTCAGTGCATCTTGCGTGCACATTGTCTGTAGCCGAAATCACAATAGGATGAATAGATGCATGTTTCACATTCCTCCATATTGCCTTAACTTCATGCCTTAGCTCGCTATACTTATGAATCTTGGTTGTATAGGTTGTCTGCAAATTTCGGTCAAGCGGACAAGCAATGTCGATGATTTATATTCTTCCACCTTTTTTCTCTCGCATCACGATGTCAGGTCGATTGGCTCGTATGTAATGATCCGTCTGGATAGTCACATCCCAATATAAGATGTAATCTTCATTTTCTAAAACGGAAATTGGAATGTATCTATAGAAAGGCATCCATTCTGTTAAGAGTCCTAGGTTTAGGGCCAGTTGTTGATGTATAATGGTCTCGGGCGATATATATTATTAAAAAATGAGGAAACTCATTTTTCTCTCAGGCTTAAGATGCTTACAGCCCAATTTGTCTTTTTTTAAATAGAAATCTCGCTTTTTCAAAGGCTTATCGTAATTCTTATTACAAACCATTACAAAAAGCGAGTTTTCCATGGGAAAAAGTGTTTACAATTTGATGAGAGATTGAATTAACTAAAATTTCAATAAATGAAAAGATTGCTTTGGAAAGTTAATACTTAGATATTAGCGAGTTTTTCATTATTTTTCATTGCAAAAATGATGAATCTCTTTAAAAAAAAAAACAATTCTCCTGTTCCTCCATGCTGTGATACAAGTCCGGAAAAAATATTTAAAAAACTGAATAAAACCCAGGACCTGAACGAAACTTTCGTTCCATTTCGTTGTTGATAGAAAAAAATTATTTTTACTAAACTTTTATTTGATGTTTAGATTTGTCCTAAATTATATAATATCTAAAATTACATTAGTGATTGGATCAAAATTATATATTTTTTAACTGGCAGTAACGTAATGTTTTTTATAAAAGCCACACTGTAGGGGGAGGGGGGTAGAACTGGTTAAAAAATGTATATTTATAACCAATGGAAACTAATGTGTGAGCCTTCTAATTTTTCTCAGAATTCTTCCAATTTATATAGCCTTTTTAATGTAAACGCAGATGGTGCTCTTCTCACTATTATTTTGTTTTTACAGCTTCTTCAAGCAAGTTATAACTTCTACACTTGGCCCTCTGCGCCTGTCTTAGCTTGGTTTCTTTGGGAAAATCGAAAGGATCTTGCAGGAAAAAAAGTTTTAGAACTCGGCTCTGGTACGGCGTTACCTGGTATTGTAGCCAGTAAATGTGGGGCATCAGTGACGCTCAGTGATGCTGCAAATCTTCCTAAGGGTTTACAACACATCCGTAGAAGCTGCGAACTAAACGGTGTTTTATCTCAAGTGAAGGTCGTCGGAATCACCTGGGGTTTATTCCTATCCAGCCTATTCTCCGTCGGACCCTTGGATCTCATTTTAGGCTCAGATTGTTTTTATGAACCCTCTGTTTTTGAGGACATCGTCGTGACTGTTGCATTCTTACTGGAAAGAAATCCATCCGCAAAATTCCTGTGCACATACCAAGAACGTAGTGCAGATTGGTCTATCGAGCACCTTTTAAGCAAGTGGGGCCTGACCTGTTCTCAGATTCCTTTAGCCGGGCTAGCTGCTGATGCAGACATAAATATTCAAGAATTAATGCAAGACCACACTATCCAGTTGCTGGATATCCGAAAGGTACCTTGAAAGTTTCAGAATGGCCACATTGGTTCTCAAGAATATCAACTGGACGCTGACTGCGTCAGATTTAGTGAAATATTTTTCAAAGTATGGAAAAGTCGTTGAAATGGTGAGATTCTATGACGCCACAACTGGTATGCCTAAAGGATTTGGATTCTTAACCTTCCAGGACCAACCTAGCGCGGAACAAGCTTTATGCTCAAAACATAGATTTTTCAACAGAGAATTGATTTTACACAGGCAATCTAAAAAAGATAAATTTTAGTTTTTGTGCAGCACATTTTTATTATCGTAGATCACAATGGCCGAAGGCGACTCGTTTAAATCAACGGATCTCGAGGAGACCTTTGACAGGGCAGCGCGTCACTTGGAAACTCTTGTACCCGATTTAGACTCTGGTCAGCTTCTTGGATTTTACGGTCTTTACAAACAAGCTACTTGCGGTCCTTGTGATGTACCAAGACCTAATTGGTATCAGATGCAAGCGAAACATAAGTGGGAATCCTGGAAATCTCTGGGTGAAATGAGTCGAGATGTAGCGATGGCAAGCTATGTTCGTGCCGTTGGAAAACTCGATCCTACATGGGAGGAAGACACAAAGGGCAACTCCCAAGCGTGGGTGGCTGTAAGCAGATTACCTAATACTGATGTTGAACTTCGCGATATTGATAAAAGCTTTTTAGACTGGGTGAAAGATGGAAGTGAGGAAAAAGTTCTGGATTTTCTGACCCAGGATTCGACGATCGTTTCGCATGCTGATGAAGGCGGTATGTTGCCTTTACACTGGGCAGCAGATAGAGGACATGTACCTACTATAAAATGTCTGGTTGAAGCAGGTGCTGATATAAATGCAAAGGACGGAGAGGGACAAACACCTTTGCACTACGTGTCATCGTGTGGTCACGCGGAAGCTCTCAAGTATTTGTTATCTAAAGGAGCAGAGAGTTTAGAAGACAACAGCGGTATGACGCCAAAGGACGTCGCAGACGAACACCTTTTGCCTATGTTTTGATGTACAATTCAATTAAGGTGCGCAATACATACATCTGCGTTTCAATATTTTAATAAAAATACCATTTTAAAACGTATATGGCTATTTGTTAATTAGAACTTGTTATAGAGTTAATCTACAACTTTTGAATATTTTAGAAGATTTATTATAGGTATGATTTCACCGAGTTACAAGAATTTTTCTTACAATCCCTCGAACATTATTTATTTTTTCAATCACTGATACATGCGAACCCTAAAGTTGATGAATAAAAACTATTAATCATAATTTATCAGGAAGTACGATACAATTTTTAGAAAGCTGGGTTGCCACCTGACCGAGAAACTATACCGTATTTAATTTTTAACTAGGAATGTTTCATTTGTGTTCTAACTATTAGTAAAAAACGTATCCAATCACTTTAGACGTTACTTAGTATGTCACATGAAATTATGCAAATTTGAATGAGTCAATATTTCGAATATGATTCTAATTTAAAAATTTGTCGTTTTAAGTATTTTCAAGTTTTAAAGTTATTCCGTTTGAACAATTTCAAAATGTTTAATTTTGATTGCTTAAGATTATGTAATTGATTGAATATCAAAAACAATATGCATTTTCACCTATCACTTACGGTTTACGAGATATTTATTGTTAAAAATAATGATAAAGGTACTTTTATCATTCTCTTCATCATTCTCTTTATCAGTCTCTTTCAGGTGCCAAAGGGGCGGAGATTTTACACGTTCCAGCGGAAGGTTCCCAAGGTGTCCGCGGGACGTTGCTTGCAGACACGTCCCTGACACATTATAAAAGAAAAGTCTTTTTGAAGTATAAACTTTATAAGTGTACAATTAGAAATTTTACAATATTTGTCGATTGAATAGGAACCGATTCAGATAATGTCCAATTTGAATAATTTCAAAATTTATTAAAATTATAAAATTTATTATATATATATATATATATATATTAATATATATATTTAATGGCAAATATGCAGTGCAATATAATACACCAGAGACTCACTATTTGAACGAACGAGCGAACGCGTTATGTGAATTCCTAGAATTGATGGTCCCCACAGTTTCTCAGGGGGCAGGGCGAGAGACGGTTGCGACTCCGCCTATGAAGGGACGCATTCAAAACAACTCAGTCAAGTAGATTGCGCAATATCATGGAAACGGTTCAGGCGGCCCTGCCTGTTTACGTTCCGCTGAACGCGCTATATGAACAAGGCTATTTTCAGACAACCCCCGAGATTGTTCATCTATCGAGTCTCTGGTGTATGAACTTATGACTCTGGTCCAACAAAACAGTGAAATCATTACTCCAAAGAGGCCCCATTCTGAAAGCAGCACACCGAATAAAGTCAGGGAAAAGAAGGTGCGGCTCAGTCATCCAACAGAATCATTTAGCCAGGCCCTTCAAAATCATCCGAAAATGGCCATAGAGTCGATGAAGGGTTTCCTATCCCTACTGAAAAAGCCTACATAGTAAACTACATTGGAACCTATGTGGGAACCCATATGGGATCCTTTTTTGAATTCCTGTCTCAAATTACAATCTGAGATGGGAATATAGGATGGGAATCTATATCGGTTCTTATCATGGGTTTTTATGAAGGTTCCTACATGGATGGGTTTGCAATTAATATTTAAGGAGTGCGCACTAGTTTTCTATGAAAGCTACGGCTGCGCAGTATTTTTAGGGGGTTTTAAGATTGCCGACTATGTAGGGACAATGCATAGGTTTCCATAAAGCTATTCATATAAGGAACCATGTGGAAACCAACAAAATATTTCCCATTCTATCTCACATCGTAATTTGAGACAGGAATTCAAAAAAGGGTCCCACATAGGTTCCCATGTAGTTTACTATGTAGGCTTTTTCAGTTGGGTACAATCGAACTCTATGCTACATTGAGGTAACATTGGTAGACAAAATCAATAGGGTGCAGCCAGGAAGTCGTCCCAAGATTTGAAAATTGCCGCTTCAAGAATGATTTGATCTTTATCGACCTTTATCTTTAATGACCTTTATCGTCTCTATTCAGACGAAATTTCCCGATCCCGAACTTGGCTCGTTGAAACTGTTGGCGAACTACATCCTTGGGAGGGAGCGAAAATCAAAGTGATCGATAGCAAAGGTCTCCCAACGCCGCAGTTTTAAGCTGTTATCCTGGATTTTCGGCGTGTTCGTAGAACCAACGGCAGCACATATTGAAGGCAGGAGAATGGAAAGTTATCGACGTCAAGGAGGGTAATCAAGCTGCCCAACTTGTCATAACTTCGGAGCCAGGTGTGATCGAGAGTCTGAAGAAGGTCGACTATATAGATGTCCCCCTTTCAATCTGCATATTTTAACCAGATAACCTTCACCACGCTAAAGGAGCGTCTGCTGTCTAAAGAAGCCCTGCTAAAAATTTCGGATTCCGAAATTGGTCCGAATTTATCCGAAATCAATCTGATTCACATTTTTTTTCCGAAATATGTCCGATATAATCCTAAAACTGTACGAAAACAGTCAGAAATTTGTATGATTATGTCCGGAGTCTGCCCGGGCTGTAAATTTCGACTCCGGAAAGAGTGTCCCATTTGATCTGAAATTAGTCCCGAATTCAAAACCTGAAATTATTTTCGTTGAACTAAAAATAGAAAATAGTCAGGTTTAATCCGAAGTTTATCCGAACGTATACCTTCTATCCCGAAAGAGTCCGATTTGACCCGAAATTAGTCCGGATCTCAGTACCTGAAATTATTTTTGTTAAAGTAAAACAGGAAAAATCGTCCGCTTAAATCCGACATCCGGCGTCTTGTCAAAAACGCATCGACTGCGGAAATATTCCGATTCTATCCGAAATTAATCCGCAGGTTTTAGTTGAAATTCGGTGAAATTAAAGTGAAAAGGGAAAATCGTCCGATTAAAACCGAAGCCTGTCTGGTCTAAAACATCAACTCCGAAAAGAGTCCGATTCTATCCGAAATTAATCCGCAGGTTTTAGTTGTCATTCGGTGAAATTAAAGTGAAAACGGAAAATCGTCCGCTTAAAACCGATATTCGTCCGGTCCAAAACGTCGATTTCGGAAACAGTCCGATTCTATACAAAATTAATCCGCTAGTTTAAGTTGTAATTTAGTGAAATGCAAGTGAAATAGGAAAATCGTCCGCTTAAATCCGAAATTCATCCGGTCAAAAACATTGACTCCGGAAGCAGTCCGATTCTATCCAAAATGTATCCGCAGTTTTAAGTTGTAATTTGGTGACATTCAAGTGAAAACTGAAAATACTACTGCATAGTAGGGCGTATCGAAAAAATAGAATATTTTGCTTTCGTTTTTGGGTAGGGCGTCAGAAAAAAACCACAAGAGCGATAACGAAACTTCGAAAACAAACAAAAATAATGAGAATTTCGATAAAGACGAGAATAGTAACACGGCGGAAAATGATGAGGAAACTAATGAGCTTTTGAATAAGGATGAGGATGATTATATAGTTCCGATAGAAAACTAATTTGTTCAAGAAAGTGAATCTACTGCTCTCTCGGAAAGAAGGAGCAGTTGATCGGACTGTTGATAGAATTGACGATGATGTGGAAGAAGGATCAGTAGACGGGAATGATCATAATTGATTCAAATAGTTTTTGTTTTACTGTTCTCTAAACTGTATGCTATCATTGTAGGTAATATTTCACTATTCAACATAGTTCGTTCAAAAGTGTTCTAATTTTTGTCCTAAAAGTGCATTAACTATGTAAGCAAAAATGTATTCTCGTACAACTTTTTAACATCTTGGTTTCGCTCATTTATAATTAAATACTCTATAACTGTATCGAATTTAATTTTTTTTCTGTTCAGTTTGCTATACCGGGTAAGATTAGGCGGGTGTATTGCGTTCGCGAATAACTAGACAAATATCGAGCAAAGACGGGTAAGATCTAAATTATTTGCATTCGTCAGAAAGGACAAATTTCGGATTTTACCGGATGAGATCCGGATTAATCGCATTCCTAAAAATCGTACAAATTTTGGATTTAACCGGATTAATCGCATCCGCCAGACCGTACAAAACATGGACATGGCCGAACACGACGGGGCAAAAATCAGACTAATCGCATCCGCCAGACAATATAATACACGGACATGACCGGATAGAATCCGGAGGACAAAAACCGGATCACTTTTCGGACAAATTTCCGAATCCGGAATTTGTCCGAAATTTGTCAGGAATTTTCAGCAGGGAGACGCTTAATAGCGAAACAAACAGCTTTTTGATTGATACAAGAACCATGGTTTTATGCAACTCAAAAGTTAGAGGCTTAAGTAACTGGATTTGACGTTAAAATAGTAAGTGAAGAAAAAATTGTAGCTCAAGGAACGAATGATCATTTTAAAGGTCAACATATTGTACATTAATGAGCCTGAAACGAATATGCCAGAAAAATTTGTGTAGCTTACAGACCAGAAAATATGATAAAAAGTAAGGAAATTTGACAGCTTTTAATGACAGAGAACGTT